>BPLR01019312.1:0-86284 GCA_021605095.1 Caerostris extrusa
GACTTGTAACGCAATAGACTTTAGATTTAGTTTTTCCAAAAACATTTTTCTAACATGAACTACATATATGTAAGTTGCTAATGAAGAAAATCGTTTAACAGATGTTTTAAATACTATTAAAATAAATATGGTATTGAAACGTTAAAATTGTATACTTATGTTTAAATGACAAAAATCCATTGTAGTGCAATTTTAGCAGTGAACAAGAAACTAAACCGTAATGTTTTTGAAATTATTCCTTCTCATATGAGTCATTCCATGTACGACTTTGTCACTTTCCGTTTGTATTTCTGGATAGAATGGATATCCGTTAGTTTCATCAGAATAATGATCGCTTTCACCTTTGTTGATTGTTTATATTGCTCTATAATACTTCACGATGAATTCATTGAAAAAACGATTCAGATTTTGACATGTTACATTAACAATGGGTGGTGATTAATGGTGTTGTTCACTAATTAATTGCGAGATAGTGTTGATTATGATATTCTGATTTGCGGTAAACATCTAGGAATCCTGCACTTCTTTCGCAGCATTTGCCTTAATTCCACTTCAGAATGTATTTAATTGAAAAAACGGACCTATCCAGATTTAATTATGGTAAATATCAATGTTATTACTAATTATCATGTGTTATTATCAATAGTATTACTAATTATCATGTTATTATCAATAGTACTACTAATTATCTATGGTATTGATTAGGGTATCTGATTTATGGTAGAGATCTAGAATATTGTACTTATTTGCGCCACATTTATTTGACATAATTCCACTTCACAACGTATTTAATTAAAAACAACTTACCTATTCAGATTTGATTATGGCAATTATCATTGTTATTATCAATATATTATTAATTATCAAATGGTAAAAGATATATGGTAAAGGTAAATATATATTATGGTAAAATAAATGGATAATGGGGGAAATGGATAATAGTAATGATTCGAAATCCTATACTTCTTGCGCCACATTTGCTTTGCATAATTCAACTATCACACAATGATTATGCAACTTCAATTATCACAAGTAGATTTTTTTTTTGAGCTAAGAAGATCACCATTAATTACTTCATGCGCTAATATAAATACTCTAATAAACTATAATTGTTTAATTAGATTAGCTTATGAATACCTGAAAATTTCCCTTTTCCACCACAGACACACAACAGGAAGTTAAATTTCATAAGTGCAATTTTTTACACACATAGTATTTTTCAAGTACCAGATTAAATGTTTCAACTTTCTCTTAAATTGCAGATTATTTTTCGAAATCTCAAAAACTTGTCGTTTTTTTTTAAGCATTCAATGTTTTAAAAATATAATTTATGTTGTCAATACAACCTTGAAAACTTAAGCAAATATTAAAAACAAAAATGCCGCCATTAAAACACAAAGTGTATTTCTTTGTAATGAATTACAAAATTTTACATGACGTCATATTTTGGTCGAACAAATCGTTTTGATTTTAAATAAAATTAATAACAAATTTTAAAAGCGTATAGCATCAAGAAAAATACATTTAGAATTGTTGGAAGTTGTATATAGAACATTGAAAAATTTAACATTAATTAAAAATTTTTTATGGAATGCTATAAAAATTTGATTTAGATGCGTTTGTTTGGGGCTTGATGACCGAGTGACTAGCGCTCCTGCCACAGGTTTCGGGTTCGAATCCCTGCAGTGTCATGGATGTTTGTAGTAGTTAGGAATTTACTTTAAGTAACTCGGAGTAACTAATTAATAACACGAGATAAAGTAGTCATTTGAAGAGAATAAATCACTGAGTCAAAAAATTTTTTTAATTTTATATTGTATCTCTTGATTTTGACTTACGAATTAGTAACTAATTAATAAATCGGAAATAAAAGTGCATAAATATCTAAATTAAGTCAAGTCAAGAAACCGTTTATATTTTTATTTTACAGCTTTTACTTTATAAATTTTAAACAAATTTTAACTTATTATTTAAGGAAAAGCTATAAAAAACAAACACATATCAATATAATTTCGAAATTCAAAATTTTGTAATTGCACAATTTCAAGGAAAAAGTAATCTATGCCCGATGAATGCCGAACTAAAAACTAAAAACAACATTAGTGGTGTTGTAACTTTCTTTTATAGAAATGTTGTTTTTACATTTAGAAAGAAAAAAAAATATATAATAAATAAAAAATAATGTTTGACAACTGTTTCTTAATATATTTGTTGAGAAATCTGATTTGAAACTTTATAGAAATTGTTTTAAAATAAATGATGCAACAATACCTTTTGAATTTTTCAAAATGAAAATTGTTTTTTCATTTAGCGAATTTGTTTAGAAATTTTTTTCTGAAATAAAAGTATTTAAAAGGAAAATAAGTCAATTGAATTAAATAAACATGTTGAAATTCTGTTTTCATTTGTATTATTGTGTGAGGAAAATGTAGTTTTCAGCAACCCAGGATTATAATGTGAATGTGGTGCGATTGAGACTTGGAGACACAAATTTAAAAACACACTTTATTTAGACACGCACAAACACACACATACAATATGTAGCACATTTAAAGACATATATTTATAGATTCGTGGAAGGATTCCATTTCTTAGCCAAAAAATAAAGATACTCACGTACGCGTTGGATGCGCAAAAATGCTTCCTCTCCGGATGAGAGTCTGTAGGGTAAATATTACACAAGGTTGCGTTTAATATATTTCCTTATGGGAGGAGAAATTACAAATCTAACGTTTCTTAGCTGAAGCGTGAGTTGCGCTGTACTTCTCTTTAGTGAAAGTCTTGAGACCTACTGACTATTTCTCCTGAACGCCACAGGGAACGCTGTTGCAGTGCTTAGGAGGAAGCACGATTGCAATATTTCTTTAAACGTACATTAAGTGGCTTTTTTTTTTTAATTATATAGAGTGCTCGAATGGATAGCGCATAAAACCCGAAAAGTAACGATGAAATGAAAATATGTTAATATCGGAGTGGGTAGAATAAATTTGTAGGCTGGAAAGTTTTTTCGTTGGACTCCAGGAACGTGGTTGAAGTAGGGACAGACTCTCTTTAGTGCCTTCTGGGTAGGTTCTGAATTCGCCATCCATCTGTCTGTAGTGCCAAATAATCTGAAGTTGAAATATCCCTTATTAAAAAAATAATACAAATGATTTTACTAATAATAATGTATTTTTAATAATAATATAATGTAATTTATTAATGATTATAAAAGTGTTAAAGTGTTGTTAATAATGTTAAAAACGTAAAAGTCAACAATTATCTCAAAATTTGAAGAAATTACGTAGATTTAATATGTATATGTCTATACCTTTATATGTTTGAAATTAAAAAGGTAGCTCTAAAAACGCCTATTCGCAAAACTGCTGACTAGCACTGTGATATCATTTCATGGTAGGGAAAATGACATCCTAGTAGTGTTTAACGTCTGTCACTAGGACAGGATGCGTTTGTAAATATTTAGTAATCCAGTAAATAAAATGATAATAAAAATTATATAAATAAAGATTATAAAAGTATAAAAACAGCATTAAATATAAATTTTATAAAAATTATAAAATTTAAAAACAACAATATTAAATATTAATTATATAAAAAAAATTTGCTTATGGCATAAAGATTTAATTTGTCAGCTGCAAGAACAACAACAAAAATTATTAAAAAATTATAAATTAATTATTAAAAGTTTAAAAATAATGTAAAAATTATAAAAATAATTTAAAAAAATTATAAAATAATATGGGGCACTTTTAGAAAAACTAAAAATGGTGGCAAATGCATTTTTTTTTTTTTTTGGAAATCAATTTTGTATGGGGGCTTGCATGGAGTTACAACTTCTTTAAATTATTAAAAACCAGATCACAATTGTGATTTTGTCAATGTGTGTTTTGTTTGCAGTAATTTTCATTAACAGCAAGAGTTACTACAACACAAAATAATTAGAATTACCACATAAGAACTACCATATTGAATTAACAAGGAGTACCACATAAGAATTACCATATTAGAATTAACAAAATTACCACATAAAATTACCATATTAGAATTAACAAGAGTTTACCACATAAGAATTACCATATTAGATTCACCACATAAGAGTTAGCAAATGACCATATAAGAATTACCATATTAGAACAAGAGTTACAAATTACCACATAAGAATTAACCATATTAATTACGATATTAGAATTACCACATAAAAATTAACCATATTTTTACCATATTAGAATTACCACATAAGAATTACTATATAAGAATTACCACATAAGAATTACTATTATTAGAATTACCACATAAGAATTACTATATTAGAATTTTGTCACATAAGAATTACTTTTGAATTATCACATAAGAATTACTATATTACAATTATCAGCAAGAATTAGCAAATTACCACATAAGAATTAACAAGTTACCACATAAGAATTAACAAATTACCACATGAGAATTAACCTATTAGGAATTACCACATAAGAATTACCAAATTACCACATAAGAATTAACAAATACCACATAAGAATTACCCTATTAGAATTACCACATAAAATTATCATAGTAGAATTACCATATAAGAATTACCATATTAGATTCACCACATAAGAGTTAGCAAATTACCATATAAGAATTACCATATTAGATTCACCACATAAGAGTTCGCAAATTACCACATAAGAATTAACCATATTAATTACCATATTAGAATTACCACATAAGAATTAACCATATTAATTACCATATTAGAATTACCACATAAGAATTAACCTACCATATTAGAATTATCACATAAGAATTACTATATTAGAATTACCACATAAAATTACTATATTAGAATTACCACATAAGAATTAGCAAATTACCACATAAGAATTTAACAAATTACCACATAAGAATTAACAAAAATACCACATAAGAATTAACCTATTAAGAATTTACCACATAAGAAGGTACCAAATTACCACATAAGAATTACCCTAACAAATTACCACATAAGAATTAACAAATTACCACATAAGAATTACCCTATTAGAATTACCACATAAGAATTATCATAGTAGAATTACCACATAACAATTAACAAATTACCAAAAAGATTACAACAAATAACAAATTACATAAGAATTACCATATCACAGAACCTTTTATACCAAACAAAAAATATCCTTGATATCAATAATGACATTTTTTTCAATAAAATATTTTAGTTTCTGAAATTTAGACAAAAATGTTTCTATACCAAGTCCGATAAAGACCCATACCACAAAAAATTAAAATATCATTTGAAGTGAATAAATAACATGATGCATTTAATTTTATTACAAACGCGTATACCTTTCGAAAAGGGATTTTTAAAAATCATCACTTTTTAGAAAATCCCTCCTCCTTTTGCGAGAGAGAGAAAAAGGGGACTTAGCTGTAGAAAACGTTCCACTGATGCCACCGGCAGTTCCAATAGTCTGAGAAAAAGACCACGCAGAGAAACGAAAAGATAAAAAAAAAAAAATAAATAAATAAAAAAATAAAAATAAAATAAAATGAAATAAAAAAAAAAAAATCGGAGAAGAAGAAGAGGATAGTGAAAAAAAAAAAAAAAAAAAAAAAAAAAAAAAAAAGATGGCTTCGAGTTTTTGACATAAATTTCTTGACGAGAAAAACACACACGACTCTTCAAAATATCCTCCCTACATTCTCTCCCCACATTCCCCCATTTTTTTTTCCGACCCCCTTTCCAGGAATCGATCCTTGGAAAAAAAGATTTTTTTTTTTTTTTTTTCTTTTTAAAAAAGAAAAAGGAAATGTGGAAAAGAGGGGAAAGGATTGTTCGACTCAAGATTTGAATCGAGACCAGGAAGAATTTGTCAAAAGGCTGTTATATACATATATATATTACACACATATATATAATACGTGGGTGGAAGGGTGTGTGTATCCCCCCCCCACTAATTCTTGTTTTTTTTTTGTTTTTTTTTTTTTTTCATCTGCTTTGAAGATGGGCGATTGAAGAGGGTTGAAAGATAATGAAGGAGTTATATGTGCTGCTTATTCTTGGTTCCTGACTGAAAAGTGATTATGGTGTTTGAGGGGTTGAAAAATTAAAATTCTCAGTTTTCAGGTCTTGTATCAGATTTTTTCCTTTTTATTTAAATTTTGTTTGTATTCAAAGTATGTATTTCTTTCGCATGCTGGATATCTATTGCTACTAGCATAGCGTATGTACTATTGTGCCCAAAAAAAGTAAGACCAATTATTCTTTTTTCAAAAACTCTTTATTTATGCCTCCAAATTTGTTTCATCGCCTTCAAAGTAATCCCCTCCGGCACAATGCACTTATGCCAACTTTTTTCCCAATCCTCAATGCATGCTAAAAAGTCATCGGCAGGGGATGACTTTCAAAGCGCGCGGCGATTCATGCTGAATCTTTTCAATCGACTCAAAACGGTGTCCTCGAGTGTATTGAGTTTAGGGAATAAACAGAAGTCGCACGGGGTGAATACAGTGGTTGTGGAACGATATGGGTTTAATTTTTGGCGAAAAAGTCACGAAGAATCAATGCAGTGTGAGCTGGCGCATTCAGTGTTTTCGGTACCAATAGAGATTTGACGTGTTTGAGGCCCAAAAATGAAATTGACTGATCCTCTTGAAATTCAAAATCATCAGCAAGGTCTCTAATTGTAAATCGACGGTTTGCAAGCACCAAATCTTTAATTTTTCGGAGGTCAGCTTCGTCGGTCGAGGTTGATGGTGATGGTCAACCAGAGGGCTCTTCGTCTTCCACGCGTTCTCTGTCTTCTTTGAACTGTTTACATCACTTTATAAGCATTTCCTTCCGATATAGGAATGCTCACCGAATGCCTTCTTCAACATTCTATACGTTTCCGCAAACAAAATTCAATGCAAGTTCTTTGATGAATTAATTCAGACATTTTAAAAATCGCCGGAATCAGTTAGCGTCTCACTATGAACGCATTATAACACTAATGAATATTTTGAAGTGAAAGTTCACACAAATGTCAATGACAGTGCTAGCAACCTAAAAAAGAAAAAAAAAAAAAAAAAAAAATGAAACGTCCCGGAATTTTAAATTGAAATTGGTCTTACTTTTTGGACATAGTTGTACTCGTGTACTGATATTCATTGCCACTACCGTGACATATATGTTTAAGATTTAAGCATTACTCAAGAGAATCCATGGGAGTTCTGCTGCACTTTATACAGATTTTCCATAACTATTTTTGAAGCAACAGCCATGCCGAGGCTAGCCCAATAAATCAGTTGGTCGGAATGCTTTTCTGTTAGGCTCAAGAAGGAATTGCAGAGAATGAAAACCTGTAAAATGCCAGCTTTGGAGGTGTTTGTCCAAAATTTGTGTCAAAATGTGGTGCAATTATAACAATGGTATATGCAATTATAACAATGACATATACAATAACTATGGTATACGCATTTATAACAATTCATACATTTATAACGATGATATAATTGCATATATCATTATTATATACAATTATAACTATGGTATTATCAATTATAACAATGATAAAAGTGAATATAACATAGTTAATTGTATATATATTGTTATAATTGCATACGTCATCGTTTTATACAATTGTAACATATTTAATTATAACAACGACATATACAATTATAACAATAATATAAGTGCACATACCATAGTTAATTGTATATATCATTGTTATATATAATTATAACCATGGTTTGTGTAAGTATAATAACAACACATATAATTACGACAATGATGTATATAGTTAAAACAATTATATATGCAATAATAAAATACATACATTTATAACAACAACGCGTACAATTATAACAATTGTATTGTAGAAATATAATATCATTTTTAATCAGTTTATGAATTTTTCAAAACTAAGAGTAAAGATACGGACTTTCAAAAATACATCGTTTTTATTAAATATAGATAGATTTAGATATTTTAAAAGCGATAGGTTCAAATCCATCTACGCGAAAAATCAGAAAACACCAATTCTTCCTCGAGCTTATCTATCGTTAACACAATAAATTTTCAGACGTACATAACTACCATTTTCACTTTACTCCAGACTTAATGTTTGCTTCAAGAAACGACAGCATTAAGTATGTCTTTCCAAGTCTTAACTTATGTCCTCCCCCCAAAAACTGCACCACGGCACCCTATTTATTCCTTTTGCAATACCAACCCTCATTGAGAAACTAACTGATTGTCTTCCAACTCTAATGATCCTCAGTCAGAAATTCCTGTCTTTAAACAAAAGGAAGCGATTTGCAGTGTTTCATTTGCAGTCTTTCTTCCATCTTTTGTTCTTTTTATGTTTCTTCCTTTTCGGCAGCTGTGGAAGGGCAAAGCAAAAGCCAAATAAAAATCTCCTAAGCAAATAAGGAGAGTTCTTGTTTTGCAGAGAGCATAACCAATCTGGAACACTTTTAACACTTGACCGCAAGGGAGGTCGGGGCAGTTTTTTCTGAGAAATAATGGTGCAAGTTCTATTGAGGGTACAATACAATAATTGAATATGTTTGGGTGCATTGATTTATATATATGGCAATAATATATATAATAATAACAATATATGCAATAAAAATTATGTAAACATTTATAAACAACGACATATAAAAATAACTGGTAAATACAATAACAAATGTATTGATACAATCTATATTGATATCGTTATAAGTTCGTCATTAATTATAACAATATATAATTTATAAGACGACGTAACAATTATAAACGTTAAATGCAATAACAGTCATTAATTATAGCAATGTTATAATTGCATATGCCATATTTAATTGTACATATCATTGCATATACGAAATTTCTAACAATTATAGCAAACGACGCATACAATTATGACAATTTTTACATAACTGATGTATACAATTATAACAACATATATAATTATAACAATATATGCATTGTAGAAATATGATATTTGTAATTAGTTTATGTATTTTTTTAAACTAAGAATAAAGATACAGAATTTCAGAAATACATCATTTTTATTAAAGATTTAGTTATTTTAAAAGCAGAGCGATAAATACAAATACTGCTATGCCAAAAGACAGAAAACATTCATTCGAGCTTATCTATCGTTAGCATAATAAATATCCAAACATACATAACTACCATTTTTACTTTACTCAAAACTTAATGTTTGCTTCAAGAAACGACAGCATTAAGTAACTTTCCAAGTCTTAATTTATGTCCTTCCCTTAAAAACAGCATCACCCGATTTATTCCTTTTGCAATACCAACCTCATTGAGAAACTACTGAGTGCCTTCCAGCTCTAATGATCCTCAGTCGAAATTCCTGTCTTTAAACAAAAGGAAGCGATTTGTGCAGTGTTTCATTTGCAGTCTTTCTTTCCATCTTCTGTTTCTTTTTTATGTTTGTTCCTTTTCTGCTGCTGTGGAAGGAGCAAAAGCTAATCCAAATAAAAATCTCCTAAGCAAATAAGGAGAGTTCTTGTTTTGGCAGAGAGCCATAACCAATCTGGAACACTTTTAACACTTTGACCGCAAAGGGAGGTCGGTGCAGTTTTTTCCGAGAAATATTGGTGCAAAGTTCTATTGAGGGTATACGCAATTGAACGGCATGTGGGTGCACTGATTTATATATATGACAATAATATATATATAATAATAACAATATATATATAATAACAATGATGTATGTAATTATAAACAACGACATATACTATTATAACTATGGTAAATACAATAATAAGTATACAATTATAACAATGGTAAATACAATAACAATGTATACAATTATAACAATGGTATAATTGCATGTGCCATAGTTAATTGTATGTATCGTTGCATAAGTCATTGTTATATACAATTGCTGTGGTATATGCAATTATACCAATGATATATATATATATAATTACGACAATGATATATATATAATATTATTATAACAATAACAATAATATATACAATAACAAATATATACAATAACAATAATATATACAATAACAATAATATATACAATTTTAACAAAGATATATTTGCATATACCAGAATTAATTGCAAATATCATAGTTATGGTTGCATGCGTCAGTTGTATAGAAATGTAACTAGGCTATATACAATTATAACAACGACGTACACTATTATGACAATTAATTAGAATTACAACAATGATATATACAATAACAGTGATATATGGAATTTTAACATCGACTTATACAATTATAACATTGATATATCTACTGTAAAAATATATAATTTCCAATTAGTTTAGTTTATTAGATATTTCTACAGTTTTAAACTAAGAATAAAAAATATAGGATTTCAAAATTTATAAAAAATTTTGAAAATAATTGAAGAAATAATAGCTTTAAGCTTAATAGCTTTTATTAAAGATTTAGCTATTTTAAAATCTGAGTGATACATTCAAATCCAACTACGCGAAAAATCAGAAAGCACAAGTCTCTAAGATCTCTAACTAACACTTCTTTCTCAAGCTTATCTATCGTTAGCATAATAAATTTTCAAGCATACATAACTACCATTTTTACCATTCAAGACTTAATGTTTGCTTCAAGAAACGAAAGCATTAAGTAACTTTCCAAGTCTTAACTTATGTCCTCACCCGATTTATCCTTTTTTTGCAATACCAATCCACATTGAGAAACTACTGAGTGCCTTCCAGCTCTAATGATACTCAGTCGAAATTCCTGTCTTTAAACAAAAGGAAGCGATTTGTGCAGTGTTTCATTTGCAGTCTTTCTTTCCATCTTCTGTTTCTTTTTTATGTTTGCTCCTTTTCTGCTGCTGTGGAAGGAGCAAAAAGCCAATCAAATAAAAATCTCCTAAGCAAATAAGGAGAGTTCTTGTTTTGGCAGAGAGCCATAACCAATCTGGAGCACATTTTTTTTAACACTTGACCGCAAGGGAGGTCGGTGCAGTTTTTTCCGAAAAATTGGTGCAAGTTTCTATTGAGGGTGTACGCAATTGAACGGGTTTGGGGTGCACCGATTTTTTGTTTTCGATGTTTTGCGGGATGATCTGCATTGTTTTCTTTTCGACTTTTAAGTGTTTTGGGTGACTTTTGAGAGTCAACTTCTCAACCCAGTTTGCTGTTTTTTTATGTGTTTGGAATTTCTAATGAGAAATATTTGTCATGCGTAGAAATTCTTACAAATGGATTTAACATACGGGATCATGTGATTTTTTAACATCACGTGATATATTGATTTTTTAATGCTGTTTATATTTTTTCTAGACTGAATTGCAACTTACATGATTTCCCATTATTGACTTGTATTTCTTATGAGTTAATTGACAATTATCACAGAGAATTAGAATGGATCTTAATTTTTTTCGGTGCATTTTTTAATTTGCAGACAAATTAAAATTAAAATATATACATATATATATATATATTCAAAATTGTTACTAATCAATTCTGTTTTTATTTTTAGAATTGATCCCAATTTCTTTTCTATATAATTGTTGTTAATTTAAAATACCTCTTATTTTGACTCATGAGTTATATGGTCCCGAAAAAATATATATATAGATATGGTTCAAGCCTTAGCGAACTCTCTAAGACTCGTATTACGATTTTTGACCATTCAAGAATTTAATGGTCAAAAGCATGAGCACATATAGAACGAGACACATCAACTACCATGTCTCGGACTCTTTTTGCTGCTTTTTTTATACCATTGCTATGATTGAATTTTTTTGACATGTACTTTTCACAGTGTCTTTCGCAACAGTCTTAGAGTGGTCTGATAGCCAATTGGCCAGCGATCTGGCCTTTTTTACCACAGGCTTCAGGTTCGAATTCTGGTGGTGGGATGGATGTTTGCTAGTGATTCGGAATCCACAAATGAATACAATTAACAACTGTAGGTTACTGTCTAATTAGCCTAAAGTGTGCAAAAAAAAAAAAAAAAATGATCGTAGATTGACAAACTGAACTTGATGGTCAGAATAATAGTATTTGAACTAAAAGAATTCAGTTCTTACCAAATTGAAAGTTTTTGTGTATGTAAGATTTGAAATCTTTCTTTTGGGTTTGAAGATAAAGATGATTTGATGTAAGAGGAGGATGTTTTTTTTTTTTTCTTCTAATGCAGCTGGCAAATAGACCGTGATCTTTCGCCATAACGGCTGCACCTATGCTACTCACTTTGCATTACCCAGGGGAGCTTGTAACTTGATGGTATGCCACGGACGTGGAATAACAATGCCCTGCAGCGCTCTACGATCCTGTTAGGACCGGGACCTACAGCTTAAAGTGGATTCCGAACCATTACAAACACCCATAGCAAAGCCGGGATTTGAACCTGTGGTACCGAACGCCAGAGCGCTAGCCATTCGGCCATCAGGTCCCCTAAGAGGAGGATGTTTAATTCTGCATTGTATTGGTAATGTGAATTAACGAGGATTCATCCAAATTAATGCCTTTATTGTAGATGGTCTAACAAGCCTTAAAAGGACGAGGGGATGAAGATTGAATGTATCTCATAGGCAACAGAAACGAGTTTTTCATCTTTGTATGGCCGAATCGTGGACCAATGATAATATCTTAAAAGTAGAACTCAGAATCATTGTGAAACTCCACCAGCCAATCCAATCGAAACAAAAATTTTCAACGGCCGGTATGGAAGCTTTAAATGAAATGTTTTGTACTCTAATTATGTAAGATTTTAAGTACTTCCTTTTAGTTTGAAGAGATAGGCAATGTTGGGGAGAAAGAGAATGCGAAATTTCCAGATATATTTTTCTAAACTGGGATGGTACCAAAAATTAACGCTGGCTCACTAAAGTGGTGTCTTTAATAAGCCTTGAAGCTTTATCACACGAGCCTGTTTCGTTATCTTCCATCTTTAGCTAACATGAATCGTTATTGAAACAAAAAGTTTATGATGTGCATGATCTTCGGCGAACATGGTTCCCCATAAACCTTACTGCCATCTATGAACTTTGGTGAATGACATATTTTTAGACCTGAATTTCATTGATTCATGCGAAACGGGTTATGTAATGCATTCTGCAAAGAAAATAAAAGTTGGACGAGCGCGCTGGGATAAACTCATTATTTGAGTGGCAAAACCGGTTAACACAAGGTTGAAGGTAACGACACAAGCTTTTGTGATAAGGCTATTAAAGAGCTGACAAAAACGTATTTTCCATCTCCGTTTAACCGATTCATTGCCCAGTGATAATAAGTGCATTTAGCATATGGCAGAGGTTAAAATTCAAAACTACTGGTGCCATCAGTTGCAGACATTGCTTTTCGGAACGAGGGCATTCTTTAACAATTGTGATAGCTTGTGCATTGTGTTTGTTGTCTGGTGGAAGTTTTCTTGATTTTTCTCATACGACATGTAATTGTTGTACATTTACTTCAGAAATTCTTCCTGAAGGCAATATCTTAACGTAATTGGACTTAGGTGGGCTATTTGTGACGTACATATGTTGATTTGGTTTGGTTTGTCACTCTACGGTCATTTTGGGTAATTAGACCAGGACCTTCAGTTAACGTGGATTCCAAACCACTCACAAACATTCATGCCATCGCCAGGATTCGAACTTGAAGCCTGTGGTACCAAAGTCAAGATCACTAGCCAGTTGGCCATCAGGCCGCTTTACTTCAAGAATTCAATACTTTTTTTCAATTTTTTGTTTAGGATCACCAATAACTTGCGCCATTTTAAAATTGCTCTTAACAAATAAAATAGAGCTGTTAATGCTTTATAATACACAAAGCTATAAACTATTAACTACTTTATAAACTATTCATATATATTTTCTATATATTCTAAACTACTATATAAACTAGTGCTAGCCAATTGGCGATCAAGCTGCGTACAAAAGTTGAACACATGGCCAGTGGATTTATATATATATATGCATAGTGGTTCGGAATCCACTTTAAACCGTAGGTCCCGGTCTAATAGGATCGTAGAGCGTTGCGGGGGCATTGTTACTCCGCGTCCGTGGCTTATCTTCAAGTTACACGCCCCCTGGAAAAGTGAGTAACGTCTGTGCAGCGCTTGCCTTAAGGCATCCAAGACCAAGCTGTCTAAGTGTTTGCCAGCTGCATTAGAAAGAAATATATATATATATATATATATATATATTCACTAGGAATTTTCATTCTGCAATTAAAGTAACTATAGTTCGTTTACCTCTTTGTTAAACTATTTGTTGTTTCCAAAATAAATTTGCTGAAGAAATTTTGGACAATAAAATTATTTCATAAATCTAAAAGCCATTTCTTTCTTTTAACGTAAACTATTTCATTTTCTGCAAATATAGTTTTCTATAGAATATAGTGGTTTTTATTTTTATATATATATATCGAGTTTATTTACCTCCGAGCTACCATTCTTTTTCTTACAGTCGATTCAAAACCATCTACACCAAGTTCTCTAGTCAGCAAAAGCAAGACTTGTAGCAACAAAAAAAGTGAGACATAATGCCACAGTGGGTGGTCGGCAAATTCATTTTAAAATTCTTATCGTCCCTTTTTTTTTTTTTTTTTTTTTTTTCTTCATTTTGTTGTTGTTGTCTGTTGATTTGGAGCTATAAAATTGTCGGGCATTATTTTCTTTCGCATTGTAATGGAGAAAGTTGTGTGAAAAACTCTTTTTTTTTTTCTATCCACTACTCTTGAGTAGGGTGATAAATAAATCATAAAAGGACGCCGGAGTGGCAAAAGTGAAATTTCAAAGATGAACTTCTTTTAAAAGAGAATCCTACGAGTATGAGTAAGTAGTAAAAATAATGAGTCAAAAAAAAGAAAAGGAGAAATAGGAGCACAGGAAATTATTTAGTATTTTCAAATTGCTCCTTTAAAAATAGATTCTTTTTTTTTATTATTTATTTCTGTTTGTTTGAGTTGGTTTTTCGCCATTTCCGCATTTTTAATTTTGTATGCATAAAAGGTATTAAGAAATCTACACCCGTCGGCGGAATTTGGCGATATTTTTCTTTTTCTTCAGTGTCTTGGCTTCATATTTGCAATGAAGGAATTTGGATGCTCAGGTTATTGAACGTCTGCGAAAATTTTATTCGTTAGCATATGTTAAAATATTCGTTTGAATGCAAATCTGCGGTGATTGTTGTAAATGATTTTTCGTACTTGATAATAAGTGTTCTTTATTATAGAATTTTAGAACGAAAGGTTAAACTGGCATCAATAAAAAACAGAATTAAATACTTGAGGGAATGTGGCAATTAAATACTTTTAAAATTGGTTATTTTGTAAAAGAGTTAATTTTTTTTTCCTCTCAAATGCTGAGGATTTGAACTGCAATTAACGACTATAGTGTTAAAGTTATAGCAGATACAACTCTATCAAAGGTGCACCACAAAAAGAGCAGTATATGGTTTAGTTATATATGTATATATATATATATATATAATGAATGAACTACTGTGCCCAAAAAGTAAAACCGATTTTTTATTTTTTTCAAAAACTCTTTATTTATGATTCCAAATTTATTTCATCGCCGTCAAAGTAATCCCCTCCGGACACAATGCATGTATGCCAACGTATTTTCCAATCCTCAATGCATACTAAAAAGTCATTGGCCAGGATGGCCTTCAAAGCGAGCGCCGATTCACATTGAATCGACTCAAAACGGTGTCCCCTTCGGAGTGGTCTTGTGAGTTTAAGGAATAGCCATAAATAGGGTGAATACGGTGGTTGTGGAGCGATATGGGTTTCATTTCTGGCGAAAAATCACAAGGAATCAATGCAGTGTGAACTGGCGCATTATTGTGATGTAAAAACTAAGAATTGTCTTTCCATAAATGCTGCCTCTTTTTGAGAATAAACAGTATAAAATATCAACATAAAATATACAACAAATATTGTGATGTTAAAAATCACGGGATCATGCATATGAAATACAGAGTTTCATTTGTATGAATTTCTATACATGACACGAATATTTCTCATCAGAAATTCTAAACACACACAAAAAAACCCCAGCAAACTGGGTTGAGAAGTTGACCCTCAAAAGTCAACCAAAACACTCAAAAAGTCGGAAAGAAAACAATGCAGATCATCCACCAAAACATCGAAAACAAAAATCAGTGCACCCCAAACCCGTCCAATTGCGTACACCCTCAATAGAAACTTGCACCAATTTTTCTCGGAAAAAACTACACCGACCTCCTTGCGGTCAAGTGTTAAAAGTGTTCCAGATTGGTTATGGCTCTCTGCCAAAACAAGAACTCTCCTTATTTGCTTAGGAGATTTTTTTTTGGATTGGCTTTGCTCTTTCCACAGCAGCAGAAAAGGAACAACACAAAAAAGAAAAGATGGATGGAAAGAAAGACTGCAAATGAAACACTGCACAAATCGCTTCTTTTGTTTAAAGACAGGAATTTCAACTGAGGATCATTAGAGTTGGAAGACAGTCAGTAGTTTCTCAATGAGGGTTAGTTTTGCAAAAAAGGGATAAATCGGGTGAGGACATAAGTTAAGACTTGGAAAGTTACTTAATGCTGTCGTTTCTTGAAGCAAACATTAAGTCTGGAGTAAAGTAAAAATGGTAGTTATGTATGTCTGAAAATTTATTATGTTAACGACAAATAAGTCCGAGGAAGAATTAGAGTTTTCTGACTTTTCGCGAATAAATTTGAATTTATCACTTTGATTTTAAAATAGATAAATCTTTAATAAAAACAATTTTTATTTTTAGTTTAAAAACATTGCATAAACTTATTGCAAATGATATCATATCTGCAATAGATTATTGCTATAATTGTATATGTCGATATTATAATTTTATATATCATTGTTGTAATTATAAATATCATTGTCATAATTGTGCACGTCGTTGTCATAATTGCATAGTTACAATAACATAGTTACAATTGTATATAACAATGACGTATGCAATTATAAATGCAATATATACAATTAATAATGGTATATGCAATTATAACAAAGACGCATACAATAAAAATGATAAATTATAAGAATGATCAATAAACTATGGTATATGCCATTATATCGTTGTTATAATTGTAAACATCGTTGTTGTAATTGCAAAAAGGAACAAACACAAAAAAAAAAAAAAGAAGATGGAAAGAAAGACTGCAGAAATCGCTTCCTTGCTAGTACCACAGTTACAATTGTATATAACAATGACTTTTGAAATGATATATACAGTTAACTATGGTAAATGCATTTATATCATTGTTATAATTGCATATGTCATTGTTATAATTAAATATATCATTGTTATCTTATATATTGTTATAATTATATATATTATTGTCATAATTGTATAAGTCGGTGTTATAATTGCATATACCATAGTTACAATTATATATAATAATGATATATACATTTAACTATGTTATATGTAATTATATCATTATAATTGGGTATGTCATTGTTATAATTGCATATGTTGTTTTTATAATAATAAGAAACAAAAATTTAATTTAAATTTATCCTAAAAAAATATATTATTATATTGGAATTTTTAGAGTATATAATTTATAGAGAGAAATATAGAGTTTAAAAGTATATACGATAATAAATAAAATAAAATAAAAAGCTTTTTGGACCGGGCTTAGTTTATCTGACTTTTCGCGTAGCTGTATTTAAATCGATCGCTCTGAATTTAAAATTGCTAAATCTTTAATAAAAACAATTTTTGAAATTCCGTATCTTTACTCTTAGTTTTAAAAATTATATAATTGTATACATTGATATAATTGTATGTATCAGTTATAATTATATATAAAATCGTCATAATTGTATACGGCGTCGTTATAATTGTATATACCACAGTAATTGTATGTGACAATGGCATATGCAATGATATATACAATTAGCTATGGCATATGGACTTATACAATACTTGATAAATACAATTAGCTATGGCATATGGACTTTACAATACTTGATAAATACAATTAGCTATGGCATATGGACTTATACAATACTTGATAAATACAATTAACTGTGGCATATGGACTTATACAATACTTGATAAATACAATTAACTGTGGCATTGGACTTATACAATACTTGATAAATACAATTAACTGTGGCATATGGACTTTTACAATACTTGATAAATACAATTAACTATGGCGATATGGACTTATGGCTTACTCGGTAACAATTAGCTATCGCTGATTTGAACATTAGGGCTTAGTAAATTCAATTGCTGGCATATGGACTTACAAACACTGATAAAAAACAATTAGCTTGATTGCGTTTATTGATTTTCAGCATCTTGCCTCTTTATTCAATTACTTGGAGAGAGTTTGACGGGTTTTCTACAATACTTGATAAATGCAGGTATTCCCTCTAAAAGTCCTTAGGAAGCCACTGCCCTCCTTGATAAATACAATTCAGCGACTGGCATATGGACTTATACAATACTTGATAAATACAATTAGCTCCATCACATGAGGAGCTGTCACCCTTTGCCACAAATAAATAATTTTTATGGAAAAGCTTACACAATACTTGATAAATACAATAACTTTAGTTATAAAAAGTTATTTCACAGTAAATTTGTGTGTGGACTTATATGTACTTGATATGGAAAGGAAACTTTACATTATGGATATGTAAGTAAATTGTTACAATTTAATTTGAAATTTATAAGCAGTTTTTCGATAAGCTGCTGTTAATGTTCAGTAGTTTTTTTTGTTGTTCGTAAACAATAGCTGTTGAATAATTGTAAAACTATTCAAGAACTATGACATTATAAATAATAAGTGACTACGAAATTGTAATAAATATTTTAATAATTGTTTTCTCCTAGCGATATTCAACAACTATTCGTTGTAAATAATAAGTGACTATGAACAATTATGCTGAACTATTCATTGGAAATAAAGATCCCAAAATGTGCCGTATTTATTTATTCAAATAAAAACTTTTATGAAAAAACGCTACACTGATATGCTAGAATAGCAATAACTTTAGTTATAAAAGTTATTTCACCAATTTGTGTGTGTGTGTGTGTATTTACCGACTATGGAAAGGAAACTTTAATTAAGATATGTAAGTAAATTGTTAGATTTAATTTGAAATTTATGAGCAGTTTTTTGTTGAGCTGCTGTTAATGTTCAGTAGTTTTTTTGTTGTTCGTAAATAATAGCTGTTGAATAATTCTAAAGCTATTCAAGAACTATGACATTATAAATAATAAGTGACTACGAAATTGTAATAAATATTTTTAATAATTGAACAGCTATTCAACAACTATGTCGTTGTAAATAATAAGTGACTATGAACAATTATGTTGAACTATTCATTGGAAATAAAGATCCAAAATGTGCCGTATTTATTTATTCAAATAAAAACTTTTTATGAAAAAACGCTACACTGATATGCTAGAATAGCAATAATTTTAGTTTATGAACTGTTTTCTGGTGAGCTGCTATTAATGTTCAGTATTTTGTTTGCCGTTCAACAGATGTGAAATTGTAAATAATAAGTGATTATGAAGTTGTAATAAATATTTTCAACATTTGAACAGCTATTCAACAACTATGAAGTTATAAATAATAAGTGACTATGAAGTTGTAGCTACAAGTTGTAATAAATATTTCCAACGAATGCGCAGCTTTTCGAGCAAGTTATAAATAATAAATGACTATGAAGTAAACTTCAACTCATGTAACATTTGATGCAAGTATCAAAAGTCGCTTTTCCTGAGAGCGCTCCTCATCAGTTATTGCAGGGATGGGCAAACTTTTTCGATCGCGGGCCAAAAATCGAAAAAAAGTTTGGTGGGCCAAGATACATTTTTCTAAAATTTTAAATACAATATACAATTTAAATATGTTAATGAGATGAATGAAATTGTGATTTCATTTTTAAAAGTTCCTTATAGTGAGGTTCGAAGTGAGATGTACTGATTCTAAGGAACGAGGCTAAATGCTCCTCTGTCAGTCTGCTTCTGAAATAATTCTTTCTAAGTTTCATAGTTGAAAACTTGCTCACATATATAAGATGAAGCAAACATAGCACTGATTTTCTGGGCGTGAGATATTTAATTTGGGAAACTTACTTTCGATAATGATTTGTAAAGCTCTAACTTCGGTATAATTTGAAACAACTGTTTGAGATGATTGTTAGATTGCAACTCAATTAATTCAACCTGCAAATCTGAACTCACTGCTTCACAATTTACGCTGAAAGGCATGGTAAAAATATCCAATTATGTTTGAATGGCACTGAAATCTTGAAATCTGCGTTCGAACTCAAAATGCAGTTTTTGCAAGCTTCTTCTTTGCCTCGGACCGGCAAATTAAAATTTTATCCGCGGGCCGGATAGAACCTTCCGGCGGGCCAGAGTTTGCTCATCCCTGGGTTATTGTTACACCTACAAGCCCATTGCGGCTCGTACATTTGCCTCCATAGACCGGATGCATATCCACTAGTTTCGTTTTCGTATGATTAGACATCCTTATATCGCTGCGTTGTTTTTGGAAATAAAACCTGTACGAAAACGTTCATAATTCAAGTTCTCATGCAATGCAATCTACAACATTAGAAAAGCATTTCCACCCATGCATTACTGTGCTAGTCTGAGTGGTTTAGGTGTATCCCACCCTCCTAGAAGTTAATTAACCTGTAGCTGAAACACGCCGTATATTAATGAAATATTTTGAAAGAAAAATATTTTCAAACAACTTCGGAAAAAAAAAAAAAAATACTTGCCTTATATGAAGGTAAAGTACCAAAAGTTATTCGACCTTCTAGCTCTTGATTAGAAATTTGTGATGTCTTACTTGGCTTTAAAAAAAGCTAAATTGAGTAAAAAAAAAGAAAAATGTCAAAGGATAATAATACCATCACAGCTTAAAAGAAATGAAATCATCACAACAGATCATGGATGATAAATCACCGAAGAAAAGTTTAAAAACTGAATCGAAGGTTGCACATGTCAGAAGGAACGTGTTCGTGATTTTGAGATTTAAACGCGATATTTCTGGTTTTGAATGGGATTCATTTTTTTTTTGTGCCTTTATATATTTATTTTTATTGCTGATGCCTATTTTTTTATTCATACAACAGTCTTCTACCTATTTTATCCTTTTAAAATTGTATTAATTATTTACAAAGCATGTTGTTTTTAGTTTGAGAAAAATGCATGTTAGACAATTTTAAAATCAGAAATAACGTAAAAAATTCTAATGAAATAAAAACTTTTAATAACTTTTAACTTTTTAAATGCAAAAATTTTAAACAAAACTATTTTAAATTAAGGAATTATATCGGAATCATAGTAAGATAAATAATGTGCGTTTAAAAATATTTGTACCGATTCAAAACAATAAACCAATTAATATTCTGAACA
Source organism: Caerostris extrusa (assembly GCA_021605095.1). Taxonomy (NCBI): domain Eukaryota; kingdom Metazoa; phylum Arthropoda; class Arachnida; order Araneae; family Araneidae; genus Caerostris; species Caerostris extrusa. The sequence goes on from BPLR01019312.1 coordinate 21,334, forward strand.
TATCGTTGTATTCTATTCCAAATTAAATAAATTAGGTTGTGTAACCATCCTTCCTCTGACGATGTCGCTTTCTTCAAACTACATGCTAGCAAGAGGCATACCCCTTAACGTTCAGGAGAAATGATCAGTTGGACTACAGACTTTGACATGAGAGGAAATACAGCGCAACCCTGCGCTCCGGGAGAAATGTTTAGTTGATCTCCTATCTCATTTGAGAGGAATTATAATTCTCATTTGAGAGGAATTATTAAAAGGTTGATAACCCTTTCCTTTTCGTTTGTCACATTTTTGGAGTGTTTCGTTCTAAATTATGGTGCCGCAATGCGCCTGTATTTCGTGGTGCACTCTGCTTATCGCTGAATACGTTACATATTCGCAAATACGTCAAGTCAAAAACAGTTTTAATTTACAGTCTATCAGTAAACAGTTTTAATTTAGAATTGGGCCTGAATGGCCGAGTGTCCTTTGGTACCATATGCTTCAGGTTCGAATCTGACGGTGACTTGGATGTTTGTTAGTGGTTCGAAATTCACGTTAAACTGTAGGTCCTGGTCTAATTAGCCTAAAGTGTGACCGTTGAGCGACAAACCAAACTTGCGCTCTGTGCGCGGTGCCACAGATTTCGGGTTCGAGTCCCGGCGGTGACATGGATGTTTTTGTGGCTCGGAATCTATTTTTAAGCCCTAGTTCACGACATCATATCACTGCAAAGAGCGTCACGGAGCCAAATATGACTTCCATCTACTGGTACACCATCACAAAAAGAAGATGCCCTCTTTCCTTCCATGCATGAGTAGATTACTCATGGAAAGTTCCGTCCTGCACTGCAGGACACTGAGGATTAGTCACACACAGAATTTAGAATTAAATAAACTCTTTTGAATAGAAAACTAAGTTTTATCTTAAGATAAATAAAACAAAAAATAAACATTCACCAAGAATTTAACCTTATTAACCGATCATCCTTTGCTACTCTTTAACCTTAATTATTGAGACATTTGAATCATTAGCAGTTTGGCGGGTGCACTATACGATCAAATGAGGTCTAGAGACATTTCCGACTTTCATCCGAATCAGAATAGACAAAACTGAAACTCCACCCCACCAAGTGTGAAAGCAATCGAATTCAGTGAAGCACCACCGAAATCGTTTGCTGCACCCCATCCGTCGGCCGATGAATCCGCAATTTTCTGATCCTGAACCCGATCCGTAATCGACCAGAAGAAAACCACTAAAGAGTCAACAACAGTTAGTGAATCAGAAATAAAACTTTTCATTAGCGGCAAAACTCTTCGAAATTTGTTTACTGGAGGGTGAAGGGGTGAGGCCAGTAGAAATATCATTTCACCGAGAAAGACTAATTTGTTTTCGTTCATGTAAACACATGTTGAGATATATATATCCTTATATATAGACCCCGGTCTCTATTTTGTCGGGAAAGGGATTTTCCGGAGGAAAAATAGTGGATCGATTTCCCTCCGCTGCCTAATCTTGTCTCTGAGAGGTGGGGGAGAGCGGGACAGAAAAAGAGTTCTCTTTTCCGTTGATTCTTTTCTCTGCCCTCGCAATAAAACATGTTGCTGTTGTTTTCGAGGGTTGGTCCACAAAGCGAATGGGTGTTCGGCGATTTTTTCCTGGATCAAGTGTCCGAGGCAATTGTTGTAGGAGTTCGAATGAAGAATCGTGATAGTGGAGGATTGAATTGGGAGTGGTGTAAATTTGTCCGGAAATATATTTGGACCAATTCGTTATTGAATTTTTTTAACAATAAAAAAGAGATTTTGTTATTGTTGTCGAACATTGGTAGGAACGAAGGATCAAAAACATTGTTTACTGTATGCCAGGATGACCATCAGACGAATCCCTTGCCTTCTAGAAGAACTTTTAGTGGCAATTGCGATGTCATTGCGTGTCATACGGTTAAACCCGGAAAATTCCCATCAGTCCGCTTGACTATTGATGTGAGTTGATGTTAATTGATATGAGGTTAAAAATTCTCAAAATCATCATCTATTTTCCTTTTTCCTGAAAGCACTGAATACAATGGACATCACGTAGAGTCTGATGGACAAGTGGCTAGCATTCTGGAGCTCGGTAACACAGGTATCGGGTTTATAGCCATGAATGTTTGTAGTGGTTCGGAATCCATTTAAGCTATAGGTCCCGGTCTCATATTGACTGTAAAGAGCTTCACGGAGCCAAGTCAGACTTTTACATACGTGTGCTCCATCACAAACAGAAGCTGCTTCCTTCCCCTTCACCCATGAGTACGACCTGGGGACCAAGTGGCTAGCAGGTCTGGCCTTTTGGTATCACAGGCCAGGATGGCCATCAGACGAAACACTGCCTTCTTAGAAAGATGTTTAGTGGCAACAGCGCTGCCATTGCGTGTCATACGTGTTCCGGATATTTTTGTTGTAGAAGTTCGAATGAAGAATCGTGATAGAGGAGGATTGAATTAGGAGTGGCATAAATTTGAACGGAAATATATTTGGACAGATTCGTTATTGAATTTTTTTCTTAGCAATGAAAGGGAGATTTTTAGTTGTTGTTGTTGAATATTGGAGGGAACGAAGAACCAGAAACATTGTTTCATTTATGCCACGATGGCCATCATACGAATCATTGCCTTCTAGAAGGACTTTTAGTGGCAACTGCGCTGTTATTACGTGTCGTACTTTCCTAGATCAAGTGTCAATACAATTGTTGTGGGAGTTCGAATGAAGAATTGTGATAGTGGAGAATTGAATTGGGAGTGGCGTAAATTTGAACGGAAATATATTTGGACCGATTCGTTATTGAATTTTTCTTAACAATGAAAGGGAGATTTTGTTGTTGTTGAACATTGGTGGGAACGAAGGATCGGAAACATTGTTTCATTTATTCCATGATGGCCATCAAACGAATAATTGTCTTCTGGAAAGACTTTTAGCGGCAATTGCGATGCCATTGCGTGTCATACGGCAAAACACGGAAAAATCCCACCAATCAGACTGACTATTGATGTGAGGTGCTTTAATCACGTTCTCAAAACCGTCGTCAATTTTCCTTATTCCTGAAGCGGCTTGGTGGCCGATTGGCTAGCGCTCTGTCCTTTGGTACCACATGCTTCAGGTTCGAATTCTGGCGGTGGGCTGGATAATTGTTAGCTGTTCAGAATCCCCGTTATACTGTAGGTCCTGGTCTAATTAACTTATAATAAAAAAATACCCGTAGAGCGTCAAACCAGACCTTGTTTCTGAAAGCACTGCCAGCAGATTCGAACTTCAATCCTCCTGCGCACCATCTGTGCATGTTACCAATTGGCAACCTGTCGGCTGGCATTATTTATCTAATAAACTCAGTTTTTCATTAAAAAGGTTACGGCTTCTTCTGATAATTTGTTGCACATTGATGAATTGTACTAATGTATGCCAAAAATAACTCACTAGTGGGTGATAAAAAAAATCATTGCCTAAAGGGTGAATTTTTAACGGTTACTACCAGTATTTATGGGGCAGAAGAGATTCCTGAAAACTCTCACTAGGCAGTCTGATTATATATGTCAGGCTCTTTTCACATATTGTCACAATCAGCATCGACAAACTTTTTACATAAAAAACAGTTACGGTCCATCTATCCAGAATTTTAGCAATATGTCGTTTATTATTAATAATATTAGATGAACGGTAGTTTATTATCAGTAATAGTTGTTAGTAAAGAAAATTAAAGAATTTACCAAACAAAATTTTTTTTCAATTTATTACTTTTTAATTTATTATTTTTTTTTTAAATAACTATGCAGAAGCTTTTGCAAATCCTTGAAGATTTTTCTTTTGTTGGATTGATTAGCCGTTACCAAATATATAGATTTCAAATCAAACTTAAAATTTTTTTTTTTAATTTATTTATTTATATATTGTCAACTTACTTGTTTCGATATTAATATTTTAATTATGGTTTACTTTCTCGATGAAAAATTAGTTTCGACCCACTTTTAATTAAGGTGGGGTAACTTAATAAATTATTTTAATATTTTTACAAATTGAAATTCTCGATAACCGAGGACAAAGATGCATTCGCGTTTTCATACATGTGCAAGTGTGTGTTTTTATTGTAAAAACACTTTTGGAGTTGATCACTTAATTGCTAAAATTAACATAATTTAATGGAAAGCTATTAATTTCCAAATAGTGAATTCAACGAACGAATAAGATATGAAATATTTAATTCCTTAAAGTCACTGATCATCTACTTAACTATTAAAATAAATATAAAAAGTCTGATGAAAAACTCTAAACAGTGTACTCGACGAACCGATCATGAATAACTGATATATCATGCATCGTTGATGCAACTTAAATATTTTTTTTCCAATGCAGCTGGCAAACAGACATGGACGTCTTGAATGCCTTAAGGCAAGCGCTGCACAGACGTTACTCACTTTGCATTACCCAGGGGGCGAGTGTAACTTGAAGATAAGCCACGGACACAGAGTAACAATGCCCCCGCAACGCTCTCCGATCTTATTAGAGCAGGACCTACGATTTAAAGTGGATTCGAACCACTACACACATCCATGGTATCGCCGGGATTCGAACCCGAAACCTGTGGTACCGAGCGCCAGAGCGCTAGTCACTCGGCCATTCAGGCCCACTACTTAAATATTAGAATTAACATAAAAAGTCCGATGCCAAAATATTAATTTCCTAATAATGAATGCAACTAACCGATCATGAATCATTGATCATCTACGAATTATTAGAATTAACATATAATGTTTGAAGCGAAAAATATTGATTTCCAAAAAGTGAATTCAACGAAGCGATCCTAAATCACCGATATTTAATCATGAATCACTGATACTACTTAAATGTTAGAATTGGTAAAAATTTTTCTTAAAAAATATTAATTTCTAAATAATGAGTTCAATGAACCGATCATGAATCACAAAACATCTGCATAAATATTAAAATTAACATTAAAAGTCTGATGATAAAATATTAATTTCCAAATAATGATTTCAACGAACTGATCATGAATCACTGATACTACTTTAATAATAGAATCAACATAAAAAATCTGGTGAAAAAAATATTAATTTCCAAATAATAAATTCAATGAGCCGATCATGAATCACTGATCATTTACTGAAATATTAGAATTAACATAAAAAGCCTGATGAAATATATTAATTTTCTAATAGTGAATTTAGCTAACCGATACTATATTACAGATCTCATTTTTAACTGTTAAAATACACATAAAATCACTGAAGAAAAAAGATTAATTTCCAAATAATGAATTCAACGAACCGGTCATGAATCATTCATCATCTACGATCTATTAGAATTAACATACAAAGTCTGATGAAAAATATTAATTCCAAGTAGTGAATTCAACGAAACGATCATGAACCGTTGGTCATCTACAAACTATTAGAATTAACATGAATCACTGATCATCTACGAACTATTGGAATTAACATGAATCACTACTGATCCTCTTCGAACTATTGGAATTAACATGAATCACTGATCATCTACGAACTATTGGAATTACCATAAATCATTGATCATATACGAATTATTAGAATTAACATGAATCACTGATCATCTACGAACTATTGGAATTAACATGAATCACTACTGATCCTCTTCGAACTATTGGAATTAACATGAATCACCATCTACGAACTATTGGAATTACCATAAATCATTGATCATATACGAACTATTAGAATTAACATGAATCACTGATCATTTACCAGAACTATTAGAATGAACTTATAATGTCTGATGAAAAATATATTAATTTCCAAACAGTGAATTCAACAAACCGACAATGAATCTTTGATCATCTACGAACTATTAGAATTGACATAAAAAGTCTGATGATAAAATTAATTACCAACTAGTGAATACAACGAGCCGATCATGAATCACTGATACTAACTTAAATATTAGAATTAGCATGAAAAGTCTGATGACAAAATATTAATTTCCAAGTAGTGAATTCAACTAAGCGATCATGAATCACTGATTATATACTTAAATATTAGAATTAACATAAATAGTCTGATGTAAAAGTATTAATTTCCAAATAGTGAATTCAACGAACCGATCATTAATCACTGATACTACTTAAATATTAGAATTGACATAGAAAGTCTGATGAAAAATATTAATTTCCAAATAGTGAATTCGACGAACCGATCATGAATCACTCAGTGACGACCACTTTCGTTGAATACCAGTGATTCAATCCCTCGAGTGTAAAAAATACGAGTGACTTTTACAGAAAACTAACATATGGCACCGATGTTTGTCATCGCTGTCCGCAACCGCCTCACTTCTACTTTCAGAAAGTGGCGTCTGATGCCAGCGAGAGCGTATTTCACGAAATGGAATTTCTTGGCTCACTCCACCAACAGAAAGGAAAAGAAGAGAGGGGAGATTCTTTAAATTTTATTTGGCGTAATAGATCAAGAGGACGTGTCTGAAGCGCGCTTGCTGCATTTGGGAAATTGAAACTTTGGAACGTTGTAACTGAAAGTCGCCATTTTTTCTTTTGGTGGCCTTTTATTGTGGAAGAAAAGAAACCCCCGGTCATCAACAGTTTTGATGGCATCTGCATTTATTTCTGTTAGATGTGGCTGGGAAATAGATGGTCTGCACAGAAAAGTATTTGAGTTTTGTCTGAAGAAAGCTCTGAAAGCTCTGGTGGTCTGTATTCGGAATCAAGCCAGATTTGGAGGTAATATTATTGCACTGCAACAACATAGTATCCATATTTATGTATGATTCTATGCCTTTTAATAACAACAAAAGTAAGTTTGGAAAAATAGATTTCATACCATAGTGGTACCATAATTTTTGTCTGCAGAGTAAAATATTTGAGTTTCGTTTGAAAATATAGAAAACTCTGGTGGTCTGTATTCGGAATCAAGCCAGATTTGGTGGTAATATTATTGTACCACGACAACATAGTATCCATATTTGTGAATGATTTTTTATTTTTTTAACAACAACAAATATAAGTGTGAAAAAATAGATTTCATATATCAAGATTTCTATCTTTTCATTTTCTCAAGATGTGCGCTCATCATGAGTTCGCAGAATATAATTTAATCTTGCCGGCGGAAATGCATCATAAGTCCGCTGACCGCATATAGTGAAATTATATATCCCCATATTAGATTTAGACCCCTATAGACATTTTTATATTCATATTATAACCTGTTATATTAGATGTTTCAAGATGTGTTACCATAATTTTAGCATCTTTTAATACAGGGTAGCCAACCCAAATGATCTTGCGGGCCACTTTGAAAATGCATCATAACTCCGTCGCCGCGTATAAAATAATATATTCCTATATTAGATTTAGACTCACTATAGACATTTTTATATTCATATTATAACCTGTTGTATCAGATGTTTCAAAATGCGCGCGCATCATGTGTTCGCAAGAATATAATTTAATTATTCTGTGAACTCATAAATAAAGCAGGCAATATCTGTCTTATATACGCAGAATATTATTTTAAAATCAAAGTTCATTTTTTCTCATGATTTCGACAATTAATTTTTGAATATATGGATTCACACATAATGTATTTTTAATACATTGGTTTTCACTACTTTGGCCATTATAAAAAATAAATATATTTTGTAAAAGTGCGATAAATCTCACTGGCCGGAAAAATGTTCAAGGCGGGTCGCGAGTTGAATATGATGCCTTCTAATTCTTTGCCATATTTTCAATATCAGAATTGAAGTAGCTTGTATTTGATATATAGACTTGCTGGAAACGTTTAGAATGATTCAAATATTCTATTGACTTATCAGTAAAATCATATGTTATGGATTATAATAATGTATTAATGAAACGGTTACATTACAAGAATATCATAAGAAGTAATAAAGCAGTAATGGAGGAAAAATAAATTTCTGCAATATTTACCAGCATTGTCACTCTATGATTAATTAATGAAAAAGAGTGATAGTTTGATTGGTTGATAGTTTTGTTAAAAATGTCAAGACGTCTTGTTAGTGGGCTTTCCGGTTTGCAATATGAATTTTCACTAATGTTATCTCAGTATACTTAATTTAGAATTCGAACAACTGAAAAACAACGCATAAGATAGTATTGCTTTAAAAGGGAGAAAATTAATAGTTGCTATTCAAAAACCACCATCACATATTGTAAAAAAGGAAATAACGAAATAATTGCATATGGGTAATTAATTTTCATTGATAATAAACTTGGATTCTATCGTTTATTCTTATTCAAAATTTAATTTTTTTTTTAATTCTTCTAATTTCAAATAACATCTTCCTATACTATTCATCATTCCATTTCTTTATTTTTTTATTATTATTACTACTATTACGATAGCAAAAAAGAAGAATAGAGTAAAAATCTAAGTTCAGTGGTTAATTATTTATAGTAACAAAACATATTTTTTTAATAATTTTTACTGCTGTATCTTTAAAAGTGCATCTTTCTTTGGTTTTTGATTGATTTTAACAACATACAAATTCATTACCTAATATATTTGCCTATATATATTTGAAATAAATAATTACCTATATATAAAGAAATGAAATAAATAATTACCTATATATAAAGAAATGAAATAAATAATTACCTATATATAAAGAAATGAAATAAATAATTACCTATATAAAAAAAAATGAAATAAATAATTACCTATATATAAAAAAAATGAAATAAATAATTACCTACATATAAAGAAATGAAATAAATAATTACCTAGATATAAAAAAATGAAATAAATAATTACCTATATATAAAAAATGAAATAAATAATTACCTATATATAAAGAAATGAATTAAACAATTACCTATATAAAAAGAAATGAAATAAACGATTACCTATATATAAAAAGAAATGAAATAAACAATTACCTATATATAAAGAAATGAACTAAATATGTGCCAGATAATTGAGATTTTTTTTTTTGTTTTGTCTTAGGGGTAACGGGGTAAGGGTAACGAGTAGATCTGCTGTACATTGTGACAAAATGTCTCGCATCAATTTGTAAAACTTCCTGGACGGAGTTCTGTAGATTTTCTAGAAAGCACTTGAAGCCAATCAAATCTTTCTGATCTTTGACATTATTTAAAATTCAACCCTACATTATGATTGTCATTGTCTATAGTTATAATCATCAGAATTCTGATGATTATTAAAAATCGATGTTGATTTCTAATGTTCATTTGAAATTTAAAAAATTGGTCCAAAGTGATCAATTCAAAAATGTATCACATAATTGATATATTTTTCTTTTGTTTGGTCGTAGATTGCGTTTTGAAAAGTGAGTAAATCTGCTGTAGATCCTGACAAAATGTCTCACATCAATTTTTAAGACTTCCTAGAGGGAGTTTTGTAGACTTTTTAGATAGCATTGAAGCCAATCAAATCTTTCTGATATTTGACGTTATTTAACATCCAACGCTACGTTAAAATGATCATTGTTTATAATTACAATCATCATAATACTTATGATTATTAAAAAATTGATGATTATTTCTAATGTTTATGGGAAATATAAAAATGTATCAAAATTGACCAATTCAAAATGTGTCAGATAATTAATATTTTCTTTTCTTTTTTTTATTTGAAAAACGAGTAAATCTGTGGCAGATTGTGACAAAGTCTCGCTTCAATCTTTAGACTACCTGGATGGAGTTTTGTAGGTTTTCTTGAAAACATTGAAACCAATCAAATCTTCTGATCTTTGCCGTTATTTAAAATCCAAATCTACATTGTAATTATATTAAAATCCAACCCAACGTTATAATTGTAATCCTCAGAATTCTGATGATTAATTAAGAATTGATGATTATTTCTAAAATGTTGATGATAGTTATTTAAAATTAAAAAAAAAAAAAAAAGATCAAAATTGATCCATTGATCAATTCAAAATTGATTAGATTTATAAAAATTGCGATAATCAACGATTTTCTATTTCTACAAAACTATTTTAAAGACTGATTTGACAAAAATGGATGAAACTGTGAGTACCTTAACGAGGAAACATTCGACATTTTTTTTTCTTCTTCTTTGGACTTAATTGCTTTCTGAAATGCGTCAATTAAAATGTATCTAACCTTAAGCAAACACCAATAATCATTGATCCTTGTTCTTTTAAGAACTCAATTAATAAACTACGAAATCAGAAATATCTTTCCCCCCCGCCCCCACCTTATTTAAAAACAATAAGGGAGGGGGGAAATCTCACCAAATTGATTTTTGGTACTATTGAGGTACTATTTGGTACTGATTTTTGGTGAAACTATCAGTTTATACCTTAACAAGGAAATATCAACTAATATCAATACAAATACAAAGGAAGCAATATCAAGCAATACAAACACAAATAATAAGGAAATATAAATGAAAAGCAATTTTTTTTTCTTTTTTAAGCTGAATTCCTTTATGAATTGCCTCAATTGTTAATATCTATTTACATTTAAACAAACACCAATAATCATTGATGATTATTATTAATACTCATTTAATAAACTACAAAATCAGAAGTATCTCCAACAACAAGAAAAAAAAAAGATTTCTGTCCTTTCTTAAGAGGAATTGAAGCAAGGCACGATTTTTGTAAACTCCGAGAGGACCGAACATTGACCTTTCCTGGGGTGAGGAAGGGGCAGCGATGGCCGATCACTGCTCTTCTTTTGAATCCACAAGTCTTCTTTTCTTCTCCGCCCTTTGTTGTTGGTGTACTTAAACAGTTTTCTTGCACCGAGTGCACAATGGAATTTCATCTCCCCCCTCCACCCCCTCCCTTCCATCCTGTTTTGGCGCCTTTTATGCGCCATTTGCCGCTACCGGACGATCGAGACGAGTTAAGGTTGTTTATGCGCTCTGCAGAACACCACGGAATGATATCGAACTCTTTTCTCTTTGACCTCACCCCACCCTCCCTCCTTTCAGGTCACTCCCTTGCATTCTTTTTTTTACGTTTGGTGGCTTTTGAATTTGTTGTAAATAAAGTCGTTAAATTAGGTATAAAATAATAACAAATAAAAAAATTGCATCCGTTCTTTATTGGCTGAAAAAAAAGAAAATTCGAGAAATATTTTTTGATGATAGAAAATCAGTTTTTAAGTTGTGCAAATGTTTATTTTGGGTTTAAAAAAAAAAGAATTATTTCCGATTCCAAAAATAAGGTAAAAGATGTACTATTGTGTCCAAAAAGTAAAACCAATTTTCAATTTAAAATTCCAGGTGACTTATGGAATTTCAATTTATTTTTCCTTTTTTAGGTTGCTGGCATTATCCTTGACATCTGCGTGAAATTTGACGTCAAAATATTCATTAGTGTTTGAGTTACGCTTAGTTTTGTGAGACGCTGAAATTGATTCCGGAGGTTTTTGAAATGTTTGTATGAATTGAGCAAAGAACTTGCATTCAATTTTGTCTGCAGAAATGTATAGAATATTGCAGAAGGCATTCGGTGAGCATTCCTATATCGGAAAGAAATGCTTAGAGGTGGTAAAAACAGTTCAAAGAAGACAGAGAAAGCGTTGAAGACGACATGATTTGTTATTGATGTCTCTGCAGAACACCAGAATGACATCGAACTCTTTTCTCTTTGGCCTCCAATCCCCCCCCCCCCCCTCCTTTCAGGTCACTCACTCCCTTGTATACTTTTTTTTTAACGTTTGGCGGTTTTTGGGTTTGTTGTAAATAAAGTCGTTAAATTAGATAAAAAAAAAAAAAAAAAAATGATAATAAATAAAAATTGCATCTGTTCTTTATTGTGTTGAAAATCGAGAAATTCCAGAAAATATTCTAAAACTATTTTTTGATAATAGAAAATCAGTTTTAAATCGTGCAATTGTATTTTGAGTTAAAAAAAAATAAAGAAATATTTGTGATTCCAAAAATAAGGAAAAAGAAAAAAAGTATTCATTTTCAGCTTTGAATAGCAATCTCTGATTTCTAATTAGCTCCCAATTATCTTCGGTATTCAAAATATTTAGAAGTTTTTTTTTCTTGATATGTTTTGTTATTGATGCTGATGTTTTAATTCTACTTTTAGATGCATTTTTTTTATTTATTTAAATTATTTTTACAGAATCTTTGGAAGCATTCAAATTATTTGAGTTCATTGGCATTGCATTTTCAATTTTGTAATTCGAGAGGTTAGTAAACAACACATTGATAAAAAAAAAAATAATAATCCCATCTTTGCTTCAGCTAAAGCAAAATTCTACTGTGTCCAAAAGTAAAACCAATTTTCAATTTAAAATTCCCGGGACTTATGGAATTTCAAATATTTTTTTCCTTTTTTAGGTTGCTGGCACTGTTCTTGACATCTGTATGAAATTTGACGTTAAAATATTCATTAGTGTTTGAGTTACGCTTTGGCTTTGTGAGACGCTAAAAGACGCGATTTTTAAAATGTCTGAATTCATTGAGCAAAGCACTTGGATTCAATTTTGTTTGCGGAAACGTATAGAACGTTGCAGATGGCATTCGGTGAGCATTCCTATATCGGAAAGAATTGTTTAGATGTGGTATAAACAGTTCAAAGATAGGCAGAGAACGCATTGAAGACGATATGTTTTGTTTTTGATGTCACTGTAGAACACCAGAATTATATCGAACTCTTTTGACTTTGCCTCCCTTCCCCCTTCCTTTAGGTCACTCCTTTGCTTTCTTTTTTTTTTTACGTTTGGTGTTTTTTGGGTTTGTTGTAAATAAAGTCGTTAAATGAAATACAATTCCTACTTTTTTTCAAAAAAAAAAAAATAATAATAATAATAAATAAAAAATTGCATCCGTTTTTGGTTGAGTCTAAAAAAAAGAAAATTCTAGAAATATTTTTTGATGATGGAAAATCAGTTTTTAAGTCGTGCAAATGTTTATTTTGGGTGAAAAAAAAAAAAAGAAGAATTAATTGCGATTAAAAAAATAAGACATCTTTTTCATGTACTACTGTGTCCAAAAAGTAAGACCAATTTCAATTTAAAATTCTTAATTTTCAATTGCAACAACTCATGGCGTAATCCATGTTCCATCTATAATTGCTTCGGCCTGTGTAGATCGAACAGACATTGGCTAATTTCATGAGATCTCATTATTCATGACTGATTATCTGATATCAGATTTGGGTGACAGGTGTTCTCATTAGTACAAAACACTAATTGCATGTAATATAAATATCCACATCACTGTTTATATGCTGAGTGATTCTATTCATTTTTAAGCTTCGATAACAATCTCTGATTTTTAACTGGTTCACAATTATCCGTTGGTATTCAAAACATTTAGAAGTTTTTTTCCTTGATATGTTTTGTTATTGATGTTTCTGCAGAACACCAGAATGATATCGAACTATTTTCTCTTTGACCTCTCCCCCCTCCCCCACTTTCAGGTCACTCCCTTTGCATTCTTTTTTTTTACGTTGGTGGTTTTTGGTTTTTTGTAAATAAATAAATAATAATAATAATAATAATAATAAATAAACAAAATAATAATAATAATAATAATAAATAAAAAATTGCATCCGTTCTTCATTGTTCTTTTTAGTTGAAAATTGAGGAAAAAAGAAAATTCGAAAAATATTTTTTTTGAGGATGGAAAATAAATTTTAAGTCGTGCAAATGTTTATTTTCAGTTAAAAAATAAAGAAATATTTACGATTTCAAAAATAAGGAATTAGATGTACTACTGTGCCTCAAAAAGTAAGACCAGTTATTTTTTTTATATTTTCAAAAACTCTTCATTTAACAATGCACTTATGCCAACTTTTTTTCCAATCCGCAATGCATGCTGAAAAAGTCATCGGCAGGGATGGCCTACAAAACGAGCGGCGATTCACGTTGAATCTCTTCAATCGACTCAAAACGGTGTAGGGAGAATGAATGCAGTGTGAGCTGGCGCATTCAGTGTTTTTGGTCAATCGAGATTTGATGCGTTTAAGGCCCAAAATGGAATTGACCGATCCTTTTGAAATTCCAACATCATGAGCAGGATCTCTAATCATAAATCGACGGTTTGCAAGCATCAAATCTTTAATTTTTGGACGTGTGCTTCCTCGGTGGAGAATGATGGTAGACCAGAGGGCTCTTCGTCTTCAAAGCGTTAGCTGCCTTCATTTAACTGTTTATACTACTTCTAAACATTTCTTTCCGATATTTTTTTTTTTATTTCCAATGACAGATTATGAACAGTTACAGCAAAAAAAGAACAACGAAGAAAAAAAAAACATACAACAACAACAAAATAATACAACAAAACATGCTGAAACAGAGTTCATTAATCTAACAATAATGCCAAGTTGCAGATCTTTTACCACTAAAAAGTCTTACCAGGTGCACCACGGGAGGTAGATCTTTCTGCGCACCCCTTTCCGATATAGGAATGCTCACCGAATGCCTTCTGCAACGTTCTATACGTTTCCGTAAACAAAATTTAATGAAAGTTCTTTTCTAATTCAGACATTTCAAAAATTGACGGAATCAGTTTTAGCGTCTCACAAAGCCAAGCGTGATTCAAACACTAATTAGTATTTTGACATCAAATTTCACACAGATGTCAAGTACAGTGTCAGCAACCTAAAAAAAAAAAAATTCCATAAGCCCCGGTAATTTTAAATTGGAAATTGGTCTTACTTTTTGGACATAGTAGTATTCATTTTTCGGCTTCAATAACAATCTCTGATTTCTAATTGGTTCACAATTATTCTTCGGTATTCAGAACATTTTAGAAGATTTTTTTTCTTGATATGTGTTTTGTTATTGATGTATCTGCAGAACACCAGAATGATATTGAACTCTTTTTCTTTGATCTAGAGCTCCCCCCCCTTCCTCCTTTCAGGTCACCCTTTGCATTATTTTTTGCTTTTGATGGTTTTGGGTTTGTTGTAAATAAAATCGTTAAATTAGATACAAAAAAAATATGAAAAAAAAAAAAAAAAAAAATTGCATCCGTTCTTTATTGTTCCTTTTTTTGGTTGAAAATCGAGTCAAAAGAAAATTCGAGAATTTTTTTTTTTGATGATGGAAAATCAGTTTTAAATCGTGCAATTGTTTATTTAGAATTTAAAAAATAAAGAAATATTTGCGATTTCAAAAATAAGGAAAAAGAGGTATTCATTTTCAAGCTTTGATAGCAATCTCTGATTCCTAATTGCCTCACAATTATCCTTCGTTATTCAAAACATTTCGAAGTTTTTTTTTTTTTTTTCTTGATATGTTTTGTTATTGATGTTGATGTTTTTATTCTGCTTTTCGATATATTTTATTTATTTATTTAGATTATTTTCTACGGAATCTTTGAAAGTTTTCGAATTGTTTGAGTTCATTGACATTGTATTTTCAATTTTGTAATTCGAGAGGTCAGTAAACTACACACACAAAAAAATAATAATCTCATCAATCCTTCAATTAAATCCAAATTATTATTTATGTTGATGAAAAATCAATGGCTTAGAAATAATACAACTGCGCATTTCTGTTGTTTTTAATGCCATAGTCACATCTTTCTTTTCCTTACACACATACACGCACACGCGCACACACGCACACACATTGAACAGAATTGAAACTAAAAATTTTGTTTTCTATATATGACAGACCAAATATTTTATAGATAATGAAAATTGATAACATTATGTTAATTATTTATTGAATTTTTGTTGTTTTTCTGGACTGCTCTTCGTCTTCAACGCGTTCTCTGCCTTCTTTGAACTGTTTTTACCACTTCTAAACATTTCTTTCCGATATATGAATGCTCACTGAATGCCTTCTGCAACCTTCTATACGTTTCCGTAAACAAAATTGAATGCAAGTTCTTTGCTCAATTCCTTCAGACATTTCAAAAATCGCCGGAATCCGTTTTAGCGTCTCACAAAGCCAAGCGTAATTCAAACACTAATAAATATTTTGACGTGAAATGTCACACAGATGTCAAGGACAGTGCCAGCAACCTAAAAAAGAAAAAAAATTGAAATTCCATAAGCACCTGGAATTTTAAATTGAAAATTGGTCTTACTTTTTGGACACAGTAGTATACATATATATGCATGTCGTATTAATGGCTCACGCGCCAAATTCGTTGATAATTTGTAGTCAAAATAGTCCCCTAGAAGAGTTGGGTGGGCAAGGCCATCGGAGTGGACATCATCATGCCCATCCTTCTGACATAGTCTTAAGATTTTGGGTAGACACAGTATTGTTGAATTTCAACTAAGGTCTGTTACTAAGGAGGCACGATATGTACTCATCAAATAGTTACGACTCCACCATGCAATTTCAATAGTTGAATATTTCCAACAAATAAAACATCAATGCTCCTATTATTTGTATTAGCAAATAAGTAGAATCAAATTCAATATCTAGGACAAACCACCTTTTAAATTCTACAAATGTTTTGTCAAATCTGCTAAAACCAACAGTCAACGTTAATAAAACCACAATTAGCATTAACATTTAATACATTTCATTTGAATTCTTAACATCGGAGTTTTAATTAAGGTACGTCAACTCTCATTAAGGCTATTAAGAAGATCAAGTTGGCAATTTAAACTTGAAAGTTCGATGCGTTCGATATCCTCCTCTGCTTTCAATTAAAGAAAATGCACTAAGCTTCATTTGTTTCATACCAGAAAGACATCACACCCAGGCGTTTAAAAATCTAATTTGAACCAAAAATGCTGCATTTGGTTTGTTAAGATTTGTTGTTTCTGAAACACTCACTTTGCCAAATATGGGTATTAGTATTTGAAATTGTTGTCCTTAAGTGTATTTAAAAACCTTAATTAACAACAACAAATGTATTTAATAAATTTCACTTTAATTTTTATCTAAGAAACTTTTTAAGCCTCATCAAAGCCCAATGAAGATCAGTTGGAAATACAACGTCTTGAATCGCTCGATACATTCCATTTTTACCTCCTGCACCCAATTAAAGAACATGCAGCAAGTTTCATTTGTTCATACCAGAGAGGCATCAGATCCACATCAAAAACCTAATTTGAGCCAAAAGTACTGCATTTGTCTGTCACGATGTGTTGTCACAAAAACTAAATCAAAACCTTCTTTGCCAAAGCTGGGTATTAGTGCTTGCAAATGTTGTTATTAATTATGCTGAAGAAACCATAATTAACAACAACAATTGTATTTAATAAATTTCACTTTAGTTAAGAATTCCTATGATAAAAATTAAAGTCAAATAAATCTCATTAAGTTTGCCAAAAAGAGTCGAGTTGGAAACTCAACGTTTTGAATCGTTCGATTTCAGCCCCTGCACCCAATTAAAGAACGTGCAGCAGGTTTCATTTGTTTCGAGGCATCACATCCAGACGGTCAAAAATCTAATTTGGGCTAAAAAATACTGCTTGCGATTGTTTTGTTTTTCAAACACTCTCTTTACCAAAGCTAAGTATTAGTGCTTGCAATTGTTGTCGTTAATTGTGTTTGAAAAAACATAATTAACCACAACAATTATAATAAATTTCATCATAATCATCATAATTTCATTATATCATTTTTATCATAAAATTTCTTATCCAAAGCCTCATTAAGTTTGCCAGGAAGTTGAAGTTGGAAACACAACGTCTTCATTCGTTCGATTTCACCCTTTGCACCAAATTAAAGAACATGCACTATGTTTCATTTATTTCATACCAGAAAAGTATCACATCCAGGCGATCAAAAATTTAATTTGGGTCAAAAATACTGCATTTCTTCTTCTTCTTTAGTGGCATCACAGCCTAATACAAGCTTGAGCCTCCAACACAACAGCTCTCCATCTGTCTCGCTCCAATGCCAATCTCTTGCAGTTAATAATTTTCAGTTGTCTAAGATCCGATTCGACACTATCAATCCACCTTTCCCTTGGTCTTCGTCTCTTCCCTATTGCTGAACAATTTACGTAACATAATCTTTTTTAATAACGTTTTCCACATCTCTGCGATGCACATGTCCCAGTCAGTGGATTCTTTGTGATTTGATGTATCAATGTTGATCCTCAATGTCTCTATTTTTAATTAGGTGTTCAATTTCTTTGTTTTGTTTTCTAATCCATTTATTATTGCCAACTCTTTGTCCAAGAAATTTTCGCAAATATTTCTCTCAAGCACCCTGATGCAATCCAAGTTCTTAGTGTTTAATGTCCACGTTTCACCAACATACGTGATAATCGGCTTTATTAGACTCTTAGAGATCAAAAAGTTTAAAATATGGCTGTTGCGATTTGTTGTTTCTCAACAACCTCTTTGCCAAACAACCTCTTTGTAACCGTTCAATACTTTTCCTCTTTCCAAAGCTGGATATTAGTTCTTGCGATTATTGTTATTAACTGTGTTTTAAAAATTACATAATTAACAACAACAATTGTATTTAATAAATTTCACTTTATATTTTTATCATAGAAATTATTAACCAAAGCCTCATTAAGTTTGCCAAGAAGATCAAGTCGGAAACACAACGTCTTGATCGTTAGATACGTCCGATCTCACTCTTTGCACCCAATTAAAGAACAAGCACCAAGTTTCATTTGTTTCATGCCAAAGAGGCATCAATCATATACCGGCAATCAAAAATCTGATTTGGGCAAAAAAATATTGCCTTTGGCTGTCGCCATTTGTTGTTTTTCATACATTCTCTTTGCCAAATCTGGGTATTAGTGCTTGCAATTGTTGTTATTAACTCTATTTAAAAAACCATAACCAACAACAACAATTATATTTAATAAATCTCACTTTAGTTAAGAATTCCTATGATAAAACGTAAAAGTGATATAAGCGTCTTAAGAATGCCAAGAAGATCAAGTTGGAAACTCAACGTCTTGTTCGTTCGATAACGTTCGATTCCACCCCTGCACCCAATTTTAAAAAAAGAACAAAGGCTAGCAGGTTTCATTTGTTTCATACCAGACAGGCATGAAACAAATGACTCAATCGATCCAAAATCTAATTTGAGTGAAAAAATTACTGCATTTGGCTGTTGCGATTTGTTGTTTTTCATACTTCCTTTTTTTTGCCAAATCTGGCTATTAGTGCTTGCAATTGTTGTTATTAACTATGTTTAAAAGACCATAATTAGCAACAACAATTATATTTAATAACTTTCACTTCAGTTTTTATCATAGAAATTCTTAACCAAAGCCTCAATGTCAAGTTTGGCAAGAAGATCAAATTGGAAACTCAACATCTTGAATCATTCGATACGTGATTTTACCCCCTGCACCCAATTAAAGATCATGCACCATAAGTTTCATTTGCTTCCTACCAGAGACGCATTATATCGACACTATGAAAAATCTAATTTAGGCCAAAAATACTGCATTTGGCTGTCGCGATTTATTGTTTCTCAAAATCCCTCTTTTCCAAAGTTGTGTATTAATGCTTGCAATTGCTTTTATTAATGCTTGTAATACATAGTTGTTATTAATTGTGTTTAAATAACAATAACTGACAACAACAGTTATATCTAATAAATTTTACTTTATCACAGAAATTCTTAATCAAAATAAAATAAGTCTCATTAAGTTAGCCAAGAAGATCAAGTTGGAAACTCAACGTCTTGAATCGTTCGATACGTTCGATTTCACCCCTGCACCCAATTAAAGAACAGGCAGCAGGTTTCATTTGTTTCGAGGCATCACATGCAGGCGATCAAAAATCTAATTTGCGCCAAAAATACTGCCTGCGATTCGTTGTTTCTCATACACCCTCTCTGCTGGGGGATCGGTGAATATTTAATGCCCCTAATGGAACTAACTGGAAGAGATGACGCTGGCTGGAGTTTCCCGCCGAATATTTATGTGACAGTAGTTTAAGGGTTGGAAGGTAGATTGAAAATGGATTTTTAGGTTCAATTACACGAGAATTCATCAACCTACATTCACTTGTTGCAAAGTGAAGGAAGCGTCTGGCAACAAGCTGGTTTTAGCCAGTTTTCTTGCTCATCGATTCTTAGGCTTGTGAATTGTTTCACAGAAAGAAAAAAATGGAATTATTTAATAAATGGTAGTGATGATGTAATGACAACAGATGTGTCTTGAAGATTCGAATCGTAAGGATCACTCATGCCACAAACAGAATGGTAAAAAGATATTACTTAGGGTTTTATATTGGAAAAAAATAAACATGCAAAATTTTTCTACTGTTTTTAGTAGATAATTAGTTTCATGATTATCCGATTGAACAGTTAAGCAATATATAAAAATTTTATTATTCATCTTTGTTAGAATAATATTAACAAATATTATGAATATAATAAATAATATTGAATAATATTATTATATTATTTATATTATTATTGAATATTATTATTATATTATTTATATTATTATTGAATATGTAGATTATATTATTTATATAATTTTCGAGCTAAGATTTATATTATTTGATTTCAAATAAGGGAGGAACCGGTGGGTTGTTTGGTTTTCGAGCTAAGGTTCAGGTTTTTTGGTTCGAAATTTGGCTTAAGACCAGTACCTACAGTTTAAGTGAACCAAGCCGGTTGGGTTTGATAAATCTGTAAGTCTAATGATCTTTTTGGTCACTTTAGGTGCTTATCTAGACCAGTACCTCAGTTTAACGGTGAACACAGCGGTGTGGTATAGTAAATCTAGTGTAAGTCAGAATGCCTAATGGTCAGTGACTAGCTTTTGGCGTTCGGTGACACAGGTTTCGGGTTCGTTTCGGCTGCCATGATGCGCACCTTTTAAACCGTAGGTCCCCTACGATAGGGACCTATCCTACGATATAATAGGTCCCTATCTATATCGTACAGCAGACAACGCTACCCATTAAAAAAGAAAACTCTCCGTCTCGAAATCTGCCAGTAGACAGATGGTCTTGCCCATCATGTAGCTGTTTCACCAATAGAGAAGAAGGAGAGTAGGGATAATTAGACAGGATGGTGTTATTCACCCCGAGTAACGCTGTATCTACTATATCTTTGGTGATCTAAAGGCTAATGAATAAGTCAAAGGGTTCGGTTTCCGGAAAATACAACTATATATCAATCAAAGTTAAATGATTACATTTTAATTCATTTATATTATAACAAATATATATATGAATCGTTGTTACTTTAATGTAATAAGTAGCAATAAAACAGTCGTTTTACGTTTAAAGTTGTAGCTTTCAGGCTGGATAGGGTTGCGATTGTGTTGTTTATATTATTTTTTAAAAAATTAAATAATGTTTCCTAGAGAATCTGACTGATAAAAAATAATTAAATATATTAAATAAATTATTTAATATCCGCAAAGTTTTTAAAATTTCAAAATAACTTATTTTTACTATATTGATAAGTTTGCTACGATCGTATCGGCTTATTTGAAATGAATTGCGATTTTCATGAGGATAAATTGTATGTATAAATTGCTGTGATTTCATCGGAAATGAAGCATTGATTTTAAGTTGGCACATGCAACATTCGGTTTACATTGTTAAATTAGTCTCGCAATGGTTTAGTTAATTAAATTTCCTTTCAATGCTTTTGAATGCTGCCTCTAACGGAAATTTTTCTTATATATTTATTTTATGTGAATATCGTTATAATTCACCCTTTATTTAATAAATATTATTTTTTAATGCAAATCATAGTATTTATTTTGACTCAGACATAACTTTCAATATAATATTTATTGAATTTCTTCATTAAATATTTTAATATAGAAACATTTATATACATTTCATAGAAAATTCAGTATTGTAGTGTTCAGATTTGGCATATTGTAATTGGGTGTGGCTGAGTTGAAATACTTGAGGCACAGGTTGGAGAACTCACAGCTTTATTGACACATGCACAAATACCATACATATACAATATTTAACACATTTAAAGACAGATAATTATAGATTCATAGAAAGATTCCATTTCTAAGCCGAAAATAAAGATACTCAGATTACGCGAAATGTACTTCCTCCCAGGTGAGAGTTTGCACCATTATTACGCAGGGTTGCGTTGAATACATTTCATCTCGGGATGAGAGACTATAAACTAAACATCTCTCAGTAGAAACGTGGGTTTCGCTGTACTTCCTCTCCGGTGAAGGTCTTTGGATCAACTGATCATTTCTGAACGCCACAAAAGGTGCTCTTAACAGTGCATAGGAGGAAGCATGGTTGCAATATTAGTTACAATATTAGATATCTCTGTAAGATATTCATATACATTTTTAATACTATTTATTATGTTGTTTCTTTCCCACTTGGCTGGCCAAGCCCACGAGCACTCCTGATTGAAGGGGAAGGAAACAGCTTCTGTTGTGATGGAGCAGTAGGTAAGACTTTTGTCTTTTTAACGGGACGTCTTAAAGTGGATTGAACCACTACAAACATCTATTGAACCCGATTTTGGCAAGGAGCGCCAGAGCGCTAACACTCGGCCATTCAGGTCCCAAATTTGTGAATCTACTGACCGCGCCCAATAATGCTTGGTCTTTGATCTAACGAGAGCCGGTATATTGCATGGTGGTGAAATTTATTAAAGATAGATAAGATTGTCTTTTTAACGACCGATGATTGATGATTTTTTTCTTCTCAACTTTCTATGGAGAAAGTTTGATCTAAGTTGTGGTGGTGAAATGTACATGAAATATGGCACTCATGCCCGACTCGTGGTTCAGTGGACTTGCCACAATCAAGGTTCAGTCCACTGGCGGCTTTGTTGCAAACACTGTTTCAAAAAACGAAGTGGCTCGATGACGTTTCTAATGTTCAGCATCTTGTTTAGTTAGTCGGACTACTACTACTACATCACACCACACCACACCACATCACTGTGTCTAAAATTGAGTTGTCCCTTTGCAGTTTGGGAATGATGTGGGTGAGAAGTTTGAGTGGGTTCTGTGGCACGCTCGACGGTTATATGAGACCGGGACCTAGCAAAAAGTGGATTCCGAACCACTACAAACATCCATGGCACAGCAGGAACTCGCGCCCGAGACGTGGTACCAAGTGCCAGAGTGCTAGCCAGTCGGCCATCAGGCCCTCGTTAGTCGCACTAACTGCTGGGATTTTTCCGGGTTTTCTCCTGAGATACGAAAATGCGGGGTAGAACTACAGATCAGAAGTCAGACAGTCTACCAGTGCTCCATCACAACAGAAGCTCTCCCCTCTTCTCTCATTCCATGAGGGGACGACGACGACAACAACAACAACATGTCACTCCTCGATTCAGTGTAATACAAGTTGCACTGTTGATAACGCTGCATCTGCTACTACTTGCCGTTCCAATTGCAAATTATCATTCTCCGGCATTTGAAAGCAACATATTTTTAACCGAAATATGAAGTTTAATAAAAAAGTGCTTTTAGAAGAATAATTCTCACTAATTTCCCTAGAAGAATAATTATCTATAAGTTGCTTTAGAAGAATAAGCTAATTGCATTAAGAAGAAAAAATAAGTTTCTCTCTAATAATAATTCAATATAAGTCATAAACCGGATTCGTTACTATATTCATATTTGAAATTTCATGATTTAAATTAATTTTGATCACCGTACTTCTAAGTCAGAGAGCACCAAGCTTATTTTTTGGGCGATAACATTTAAAACATTTCTTCCATTTCATTGCCATAATAATTGATGCTACTACTATTAGGAGTTTATTACCCAGTAATATTTTATTTTGTTAGCGAGTACTAGCGTATCATTAATCTTGTTGATAATAACATGGTTAATAAACGTTATTATTGTTTATCACGCTATTATGTTTTTCTGGCTGAATATCTGCGAAAGAGTTAACAATTAACTGCTACGTAACATTTATTACAGTAAATAACACAGGCGAAAAATCCCATTACATGGATTCATCGGTTGTTAACTAAGTAACATATTTTTATTTAAGCATATAAAAAGTCAAAAGGGACTTTTAACTTAATCCTTTTAAATCCCTCATGTTTATAAGTCCTACGAATGTTGCTAAAAGAGCATAAACATTATTCTGATTTGTTGGATTTTGTTATAGAAATTATTATTGTTACTATTATTAGAAATTAGAACTTATTTACTTATTGCTTTAGAAATATATTATAGTTTTAAATTAATTGGTATAAATGAAAAAAAAATTATAATGTATATTATATATATATATATATATATATATAACATTGATTAGGTTACATTGTCGTACTGTCCGTTTTAGTTATAAAAATATTTGTAGGTTGGTGGATGTGGTTTGGTTGAGAATTGAGACACAATATATATGATATTAGGACGCATTATCATACTGTCCATTTTATCTATAAAAATAACATTTTTAGTGTTGTCGGTTATGCACCTGGATTGTAACTGGGTGTGACTGGGTTGAGACTTGAGACACAGATTTGAGAACATACTGCTTTATTGACACACGCACAGACATGACACACATACAATTAGATAAATACAATATTTAACACATTTAAAGACAGATAATTCTAGAATCGTGGAAGGATTCCACTTCTAACCCGATACTTAGGTTTGCGGGGGATATACTACTCTGCGGGTGAGAGTCTGTGGGCAACTAATACACAGGGCTGTGCTAAATATATTTCCTCTTGAGTTGAGAGACAGTAAACTAAACCTTTCTCAATAGAAAAGCGGGATTGCCTTGTACTAAACGTTTTTCAGCGGAAGGAACGGTTGCACTGTACTTCCTCCTCGATGAGAGTCTCTCCAACTGGCCATTTCTCCTGAACGCCACAGGGGCGCTCTTTGCAGTGCGTAGGAGGAAGCACGGTCACACATTAAACATTATTTCTAAATAGATCATCAGCCTATTATTTGTAAAGTATATACTATAGTAGATATCGTCGTTTGTTTGTTTGTGCAACTGGAACTGGGTGTGGTCGAGTCGAGTCACAACTCTAGGAACACATGGATTTGTTTTTACAAGCATGTAAGTACGACATTAACACCACAATAAACTATAAGCACTATTTAACACACATGTAGCGTATTTAACATTGATAAAAGATTATTACAGTAGCATTAATAAAAGATTCGTGGAAGGATTCCACTTCTAGCGGTAAATAAAGTTACTCAGGTACACGATAGATAGTGAAATATACTTTTTCTCTGGATGAGAGTCAGTAGGCCAAATTTATGCAGAGGATGGTGCTAACTATATCCTCTGGGATGAAAGCTCGTAACTAACGGCAGCGCCTGTTTCACCGTACGTCCTGTCGGATGCGGCAATTTTTTCTGTACGCCGCAAGGAGCGCTCTTGCAGTGTGTGGGGGAGAAAATACGTAGGTGGAACCACAGTTACAATTCATATATATATATATCCAGTTTTAAATGGCCGCATCCCTTTTCAAACAATATGAGGGGAATATATCACTACAAATAATTTCTTTTTATGGTATTTAACACACAGATAAAACATGCATATATTGATGGCAAGTTATATTTGTAATAACATCAACTCTACAAAGCATTAATAAAAACACGGTATTTATATGTAGATCATTAATGAATCTGCCAGTAAGCAAACGGCCTTGTCCCATGTTGGTGCTGTTGTACCAATGAAGAAGATCAACAACGTTTTATTCATATAAAATATGTATCCAAGTTTAAATTCATTTTTCAGAAGAATCTGGGAAGAATGTATCACTACAAAAAGTTTCCTTTTTTAAGGTACACATTTAAAACGTGAATATATTATTGACGACAGATTATATTTGTAATAATATCAATTTTATAAAACATTAAAAAAACACATTATTTCTATGTAGATCATCAACGAATCTGCCAGTAGGCAGACGGCCTTTTTCCATCTTAGGACTGTTGCACCATCAACGTATTATGCGTGTAAAATATGTATTTAAGTTTAAATAATTATATCCCTTTTCTTAAGAATGAGAAAGAATATATCACTTCAAAATTTTTTTTTTTTTTTTTTTTTTTTTTAAGGAATTAAACCCACAACACAAATAAAACTTGAATATATAATTGATTACACACAGCCCATTTAAAAAGTTTCACCAGCCATCCCTAAATGATACACAAGTTTTCCAATGATGCACCATTAAAAGTTCCTCCTCTACCAGAGAAATTACCAAACTGAGAAGAAAATATCCAATTCAAAAAGAGACAAAATTTGCTATTTAGCGCAACAGGCGCGAAAACACTAAATATTCTCAAGGGCATCAAAACGCCTTACCATTTGCTTTCAACCCCCCCCTCCGCCAATGTTTACCTTTATTTACAGCCAACCCATCATTTCTTGGAACATCTTCTCAACATGTCTGCCTACTTTCAATTAAAATCTTATCCATGCTGCCTTTCCAAAAACCTCTGGGAGACAAAAGGGAAGTCATACAAGAAGCCAGGATTATGATTAGAAAAGGCGGGTTTAAACCCCACTAGTAGTAATTTAAATAACTATATCCCTTTTCAAAAAATGTAAAAGAAATATATCACTTAAAGTTTACTTTTTTTTAAGAAATTAAACACTTAGCATAGATAAAACGTGAATATATAATTGATGACAGATTATATTTGTTATGATATCACGTTGTGCTGTTGCGCCAATGAACAAGATTGGTTTGTCGCTCTACGGTCACTTTTTGCACACTTTACTTTAATTAGGCCGGGATCTACAGTTTAACGTGGATTTCGAACAGCTAACAAACACTCATGCCACCACCAGGAAGCCTTTGGTACCAAATGTCAGAGCGCTAGTCAATTGCCCAACAGTCCGCCTAATTGAGAAGAAGATCATCAACGTATTATTCGTATAAAATATGTATACTTAAAACCTATATCCAAGTTTAAATAATTACATCACTTTTCAAAAGACTGTGAAAGAAATATATCACTTCAAAAGTTTTATTTTTTAAGGAATTCAACCCTTAGCATAGATAAAACATGAATATATAACTGATGGCACATTATATTTGTAACAATATAATCTGTTTGCAACAAATCATAAATAAAAGCATTATTTCTATGTAGATCATCAACGAATCTGCCAGTAGGCAGACGGCCCATCTTAAAACTGTTGCACCAATGAAGAAGATCATCAACATATTATTCGTACAAAATATGTATACGTAAATTATGTACACAAGTTTAAATAATTATATCACCTTTCAAAAAGTATGTGAAGTTTTCTTTTTTAAGGAATTAAACCCACAGCGTAGATAAAATATGAATATATAATTGATTACACACAGTCCATTAAAAATTTCACCAACCATCCTAAATGCTACCCAAATTTTCCAATGATGCACCATTAAAAGTTCCTCCTCTACCAGAGTAATTACCAAACCGAGAAGAAAATATCCAATGCAAAAGAGACAAAATTGCAATTTAGCTCAACAGGCACGGAAAACGCTAAATATTCCCAAGGACATCAAACGCCTTTTCCATTCAACAAACCCCCAATGATGTTTGCATCCAACCCATCATTTCTTGGAACATCTTCTTAACATGTCTGCCTACTTTCAATCAAAATCTTTCCATGCCCCCATTACAAAAACCTTCTGGGAGACCCAGTCATACAAGAAGCCAGGATTAAGGCGGGTTTCAACCCCCATGAGTAGTTATTTAAATAACTATATCAGTTTTCAAAGATGTTAAAAAGAAATATATCACTTCAAAAAATATTAAACCCATAGATTAAATATGAATATTTATACAAAATAAAGAGACAATTATATTTGTATAAATATAAATTTTGTAACAAAACATTAATAAAAACATTATTTCTATTAGATCATCAACGAATCTGCTAGTAGGCTTTGTTGGCACAATGAAGAAGATCATCAACGTATTATTTGTATAAAATATGTATACATAAAACATATATCAACTTTAAATAACTATATCACTTTTAAAAGAATGTTAAAGAAATATATCTAATTAACTAGCGTAGATAAAACATGAATATATAATTGATTACACACAGTCCATTAAAAAGTTTCACCAACCATCACTAAAATCTCAAATTTTCCAAAACCATTAAAAGCCAGAGTAATTACCAAACCGAGAAGAAGAAAATATCCAATGCAAAAAGAGACAAAATTGCAATTTAGCTGAACAGGCACGGAAAACACTAAATATTCCAAGGACATCAAAACGCCTTTTCCATTCGCGATCCAAACCCCCAATGTTTGCATCCAACCCATCATTTCTTGGAAGATCTTCTTAACATGTCTGCCTACTTTCAATCAAAATCTTATCCATGCCGCCATCCCAAAAACCTCTGGGAGACCATACAAGAAGCCAGGATTATGATTAGAAAGGCGGGTTTAAACACAATTAGCTCTATTTACCCTGCTACTTCCGGGTATTTTACGGCGTAAATTTTTGGCCATCCCCCTACTTCTTGGTTGCAGCTAGACTGTTCAGAATGGCATGTGGTAATTCTGTTACAACAGTAATAAGAATTTAAGAGTTACCGATTCAATTTGCGAATCAGTTAGCATTTTCCGAGGGATGGTCTAGTACCCTGTTGCGGGTACATCTGGGAATGCAATATCTTTTCCCCAAGAAGTAGAAGTGCATTAAGTAAAATTTTGGAGGCAAAGCTACATGAATGTACTTCCGTTGTAATTAAGAAACTGTTTAGTAAATAGTGATGACAGCATGGATTTTGTTGTGGGCATTGTCTTAATAACATTATAAGACGTCATTGTTTTGTGACAATCAAATTTGATTGTTTTATTAATTTAATCAATATTAAAAATATCTTTTTGCAAAACATCTTTATTTTTCGAAATTTTAAATTTTATTATTTGCATTGCTGCAATCTATTGTCGTTTCTGAATAGTAGTGAACAAGTTGGACCTGTTGACAATTTCGTCGTTGTTGTTAATCTCTCCTTTTTTTTTTTTTGTGGCAATTCAATTTATTTGTTTTGTTAATTAAATCGATATTAAAAAATTTCCTTGCAGTTTTTTTTTTTTTTTTCGAAATTTTAAATTTTATTATTTTATCTGTTGCTATCTGTATTATATTTGTAATGATATTAACGATACAAAGCATTAATAAAAACACATTATTTCTATGTAGATCATCAACGAATCTGCTAGCAGGCAGTCGGCTTCAGCCCTCCTCGGTGCTGTGGTGCCAGTGAAGAAGAAGAAGAAGAAGATCATAATAGTTTCATTCATATAAAATATGTATACGAAAAATACATATTTTATATGAATAACACGTTGATGATCTTCTTCTCTCTTCATCTTCTTTAAATAATCATTTCCTTTTCAAAAGAATCTGAGAAGAATATATCACTTAAAAATGTTTTCTTTTTTAAGAATTAAACCCTTAGCATAGATAAAACATGAATATATAATTGATTACACAGTCCATTAAAAAGTTTCACCAACCATTACTAAATGCTACACTACACTAAGAATGCTGCACAAGTTTTCCAACGATGCACCATTAAAAGTTCCTCCTCTACCACAGTAATTACCAAACTGAGAAGAAAATATCCAATGCAAAAAAGAGACAAAATTGCAATTTAGCTCAACAGGCACGAAAACGCTAAATATTCCCAAGGACATCAAAACAACCTACCGTTCGCTATGAAACCCCAATGTTTGCAGCCAACCCATCATTTCTTGAACATCTTCTTAACATGTCTGCCTACTTTCAATCAAAATCTTATCCATGCAGTCATTCCAAAACCTCTGGGAGACCAAAGCGAAGTCATACAAGAAGCCAGGATAATGATTAGAAAGGCGGGATTAAACCCAATTAGCTCTATTTACCCTGCTACTCCGGGTATTTTAAGGCGTAAATTTTTGCCCCCTCCCTACTTTTCGGTTGCAGCAAGACTGACAGAATGGCACGTGGCAATTCTGTTACAACAGTAATAAGAATTTAAGAGTTACCGATTCAATTTGCGAATCAGTTAGCATTTTCAGAGGGATGGTGTAGACTCCTTCTGGTACATCTGGGAATGCAGTATCTTTTCCCCAAGAAGACGCATTAAGTAAAATTTTTGAGGCAAAGCTACAAAAATGTACTTCCCGCTGTAATTAAGAAACTGTTTAGTAAATAGTGATGAAAGTAAGGATTTTGTTGCGATTTGGTCTCTGTGTATCTGTAATAATATTGTAAGACGTCGCTTTTTTGTGGCAATTCAATTTAATTGTTTTATTAATTTAATTGATATTAAAAATCTCTTAGCAGGACATTTTATATATATATATAGGTTTTTGTAGTGGACTGTGGGAATCTATTGTCGTTTCTGAATAATGGTGAACAAGTTTAACATGTTAACAATTTCGTTGTTGTTACTAATCTCTCCACTCTTTTTGTGGCAATTCAATTTAATTCTTTTATTAATTTAATCAATATTAAAAATCGCTTTGCAGAACATTTTTATTCTTCGTAATTTTAAATTTTATCATTTGCACTTTTGTATATTATTCTATCATTTGAACTTTTGTACATATTATTTTATCATTTGCATTTTTATACATGTTATTTTTATCATTACATATTTCATATATGGGTTTTCATTGTGTGCTGTTGCAGTCTATTGTCATTTCTGAATTATGGTGAACTAGTTTGACCTGTTGACAATTTCGTTGTTGTTGTTGTGTTATTCTCTCCACTATTTTGTGGCAATTGAATTCAATTGTTTTATTAATGCAATCAATATTAAAAATCCCTTAGCAGAACATTTTCATTTCTCAAAATTTTAAATCTTATAATTTGATCATTTGCATTTTTAGTTTCTGTAGTGCACTGTTGCAATGTAATGCTTCTGAATAATGGCGGACAAGTTTGACCTTTGACAGTTTCGTTGTTATTGTTAATCTCTCCAATGCTTTGTGGCAATTAAATTCAATTGTTTTATAAATGTAATCAATATTAATTATCTCTTTGCGGAACATTTTTTTTCTTCAGAATTTTAAATAATATTTTTATTATTTGCATTTTTATATATGTGTTTCTGTAGTGTGCTGTTGCAATCTGTTGTCATTTCTAAACGGTGAATAAGTTTGACCTGTTGACAATGTCGTTGTTGTTGTTGTTAATCTCTCCATTGTTTTGTGGCGATCAAATTTAATTGTTTTTTATTTATGTAATCAATATTAAAAAAATTGCTTTGTAGAACCTTTTTATTCTTCGGAATTTTGAATCTTATTATTTTATCATTTGCATTTTTATATATATTATTTTATTATTGCATTTTTTATATATGCATTTTTATAGTGGGCTGTTGCAAACTGTTGTCGTTTCTGAATAATGGTGAACAAGATTTATCTGTTGACAATTTCGTTGTTAATGTTAATCTCCCCACTGTTTTATGGCAATTCAATTTAATTTTTTTATTAATGTAATCAATATTAAAAATTTCTTTGCATAATATTTTTTTCTTCGAAATTTTAAACCTTCATTTTTTATCATTTGCATTTTATATATGCTTTTTTCTATATTGCGCTGTTACAACTTCTTGTCGTTTCTGAATAACGGTGAACAACAATTTTTTTTGTTGTTGTTAATCTCTTCACTATTCAGTGGCAATTAAATTCAATTGTTTTATTAATGTAATCAGTATTAAAAATCCATTTGCAGAATATTTTTATCTTTCGAAATTTTAAATCTTATTATTTAATCATTTGCATTTTTATATATGTGCTTCTGTAGCGCGCTGTTATCTGTTGTCGTTTCTGAATAAAGGCGAAGAGAAGTGTGACCTGTTGACAATTTCGTTGTTTGTTAATCTCTCCGAATTCTACCTTTCAACTGAATGTACATGATATTAATAATCCACAAAAACTTCAACTCTATAATATTTCAACGGAAATGTTAATTAGAGTAAAAAAACGTAAAATTATCTTTTTTTAAATGTTTACATTCATATCTCTTTATGTGGTAATATTTCTCCTAAGGAGGTCTTTTTTAAGGGCAATTATTAATTGAAATTTGTGTTTAAAAAAAGAAAGCAAAAAACATTGATGCTGCTAGCTGATAAAAGCTATTACATTTCTCTGTAGGATATATTGCCCATGTTATTTATTGAACTAATTATCTTATTGAGCCCACATTATAATTATCTTATTGCACCTCAATGAACTAATCAGTATTAAATCAGTATGAGTAGTATCAGTATTAGATCAGTATCAGTATTAAATCAGTATGAAATGTTAATTATAGTGAAAAACGTAAAATTATCTTTTTAAATGTTTACTTTCAAATCTCTTTATGCGGTAATTTTTCTCCTAAGGAGGTCTTTTTTAAGGACAATTATTTATTGAAATTTGTGTTTAAGAAAGCAAAAAAAACATTGATGCTGCTAGCTGATAAAAGCTATTACATTTCTCTGTAGGATATATTGCCCATGTTATTTATTGAACTAATTGAGCCTCATTATCATTATCTTATTGAACCTCAATGAACTAATATTTAGTTCATTGAGGGAGATCAAACACATATCTTTTTTCAGTATTTCCATCTGGATTCCTGACGACATTATAATCAACAAAACTAATTTAAATCATTAATTAATTATATAAATTGCAATATATGCAGTTTAATTATAAATGCTATTAATTATACACAATACAAATATAAACTTACATTAATTTAATTGATTATTAATTATATGTAATGGAAAAATATTTAAACCTTTAAGTTTGATAAAAAAATCATGCATGCATTAACAGATCAGAATTTCTCAAACATTTTTCTTTTAAATTAATAATAAGAAAAATTTTCAAATTCCGATTAAGAAATTATTTACAATATTATAGTAATAGTGAATGAAATCTTTGTTTAATATAAATGCATTTTTGCTTTCACAAAATATACGCAAGAAAATTTATTCTAAAATTTTGTATTGAAATTTTTAACAAAACTATGATTATTATAAATTATATTGCTGTAAACTCAAATACTTGTTATAAATCTTATTTGTTTATTCTTTAAATTTAGCTGCTATTTTAAATAAAAACTTGCACATAGAAATGTTTTATTTTCTTTAAAATATTTGTCAAATTTAAGACTCATTATTCTATCAATGGTGGATTAATGTTAAATATAATAATTCAATTATTACACTGTAGTTAAGAAAAAGAAAAAGAAAATACTTTGCAGGAGTAGGGTTTTGTATTTAATTTTAATTATACTGAGTTACTTTCAACAAATATATTGCCAAAAAATTATTTGCTAATATGATTTAATATTCTATTGTAAGATTTATTTTGTAATGTATTCTTAAATTTGCAATTATTAAATTATAATATTAAAAATTAAAGTAAAATTTTATTAGAATTTATTTGTTATAATTTATAAACAAAAACTACTTTTTAAGATAATTTTTTTAATTTAATTCGTTCTATTCAATTCAATAACAATTATGTGTAAAACATAATTTCAAATAAAGTATAAAATTAATATAACTTTTAATTTCATAATGGTTTCAGAAGTCATAATTACATTAAGAGGAAAATGTTCTTGTTAATCGTGTGTCCTAAAAAATTATACGAATTATGTAGTATTCCCTCAGAAAATGTATAAAAATAAGTCACTTTGAATTATTTAATTACATTAATATAATGTTATTAATGTAATTACATTAATGTAATCTCTCTATATACAAATAGATGGGTGGATGTATATATATGTTCCAACATAATTTACAAATTATAACGTTTAGAAGTTTAGTTTTTTCTCTGAAGTTATAATTTTTCATCTTGTTAGCTTAAAAGTAACGAACTTTAACGCTTTTCATTAATTAATTTTCAATTAAATGAAAATAGGATTTTTTTTTTTTTTATCATTATCAATTCTCCATACAACTAAATGGCGGGAGCTTTAAAAACTGGCAGCATTAAGTTATTTTTTAAAAAATGTAGAAACCTAAAATGTTTGTCTTCAGTTCATTTTGAAATTAAAATTATTATATTAACAAATAAATATGGAAAAAATTTAAAAAATTACAGGGTATTTATTATTGCGAAAAAAAAAATGACAGGATATTTCGTTACTTTATTTTATATTTATTATATATATATTTATATCGTTACTTTATTTAGCCAAATTTAATTATTAAATCCAGTTATTTAATATTTTAAACCAATCTAACCATGAATTCTGCCCAGATATATTTTTTTTTTTTTACCAAAATAAAAATGATTAATTTTTTACACTGGATCATAAAAATTATTTTTTACTTATAATTCTGCACAGATATTTTTTAAATAAAATTTACCGAAAGTAAAAATGATGATTTTTTTTTTATACTGGATTATAATAATTAATTTTTTACTAATTTTTTATACTTATAATTCTGCACAGGTGTTGCATTAATAAAATTTCCCAAAAGTGAAATGATTCATTTTTAATACTGGATTATAATAGTCAATTTTTATGTTTATAATTCTGCACAAATACTTTTTAAATAAAATTTACCAACAGTAAAATTGATTCATTTTTTTTTTTATACTGGATTACAATGATTAAGTTTTTTATTACTTTTTATACATATAATTCTGCGCAGATATTTTTCAAATAAAGATACCAAAATTAAAATTATTAATTTTTTTATATTGGATTATAATAGTTAATTTTTTATATTTATAATTCTGCGCAGATACTTTTTTTTAATAAAATTTACCAAAGTAAAAATAATTCCTTTTTTATACTGGATTGTAATGATTAATTTTTTATACTTATAATTCTGCACAAATTTTTTTTTAAATTTACCAAAAGTAAAAATGATTAATTTTTTATACTGGATTATAATCATTATTTTTTGTACTGGGCAAAAAATCAGGTCCTATCCCATATTTAATACGTTTATAATATATTATTACAGTTGCAGAAAAATACATTTCTCTCATCCTTTGCTTTTTTTTTTTTTCCCTTTTCATCTTATAAAAATCCCTTTTATCGCACTAAGCAACCTTATTTAACGACTTAACCAACCCTTTTCCTTTATCTTCCAAACACAACAAATCCAGCAATTCCACGGACCAAAAGAGTCAAAATGTAAAACATCCCTCTATGCTCTGTTATCTACACTTCTACTTACCCAATTCACATCCTGTTCTTAGGTATACATACAACACCATCCCCCAGCAGCCAGAAAATACTTTGATCTCCATCCCTCCGCTATCTTCATCCCACTGCTCTTGCGCCTCCTCCCCACTCTACTTTTAGTAATAGAACCATATTCCCGCCGAACTGGGATAAGGAGAGAGTGATGAATGGACCTGGGGAAGATGGACTTGGGGGTGGGGGGGGGTGGATCGAATGTATCATCGATGGGATGGGGGTCACCCTCTATCGTATCGGTGATCGCCATCGGTGGATAAGGCACTCGCTGGACAATGGACTTAAAAAGCAGAGCGTGGAGTGACCCTTGTGTGGGAAATTATTATTGATCTGCTGTTGCTGCTTGTTGGAATCTGAGATCATCTGAAACTAACGGAAAAATCAATTCTCTAAATTGGAATTGGATTTTCGAGTTCATGGTTTGCTGTTTGAAGTATCAATTTATAAAAAAGTTTAAATTTTTTATAGTAGGTAGAAAGAAATTTAGAAGAAGACTTTATTCACTTGTTAGCTGTTGTTGCTGCTCTAATGGAGCTGGCAATACAGAGACCGTTAATCTTTATGCCATAAACAAGGACTGCACCACTGTTACAGATTTAGCACTTCCCAGGAGGCACTTGTAGCTAGAAGATATGCTACGGACGCGAGTAACACTACCCCACATATATTATTAACTAATGTACTGAAATAGACATACAATAGGAAATGAATCATTACAATAATTTTGCATATTTTTTATTGGTCTATATTTTTATTTTTATTTTATTAATATTATTTATAATTAAGAAGACATCAAATAATGGATGGTAGAGCATTATCTTTTATTGAATTGTAATCGTTACTTATAAATAAGGCCATAGTTCTATCTGACAAGGTACACTAAAAACAAAGTGCAGTTATTGTTGTGCTGATTATTTTTGAAAATCATTTAGCCTATTGGTAAAAATCCAATTCTTTAAATTGGAATTGGATTTTTGAGTTCATAGTTTTGCAGTTGAAGTTTCATTTTATAAAAAAGGTTGTAAAATTTTTAAAGTAGGTAGAAAAAATCTAGAAGTAGAGTTTGTTCATATTTTATAAACAAATATATTAAAATACGCACACAATAGCAAATGAATCATAAGAATAATTCTGCGTGTCCTTCATATTTTTCCTTTATTTTTCCAATACCTTTTATAATTAAAAAGACGTATTTGTTCATATTTTTCCTTTATTTTTCCAATACCATTTTATAATTAAAAAGACGTCACATAATGGATGGTAGATCTTGTTGGACCATCTTCTATTGTATTCACCATCTTCTATTGTATGTAATCGCTATCTGTATATAAGGCCGTAGTTTTGTCAGACAATGTACATGGAAAACAAAGTGCAAAGCAAATCTTACATAAAGTTATTGATGTGCTGATTATTTTCTGAAACCTGTGTTGAAAAATCATTCAGGCTAGTGCAGGAAAATCAATTTTCGGAAATGGAATTGGATTTTTGCATTGATTACTTGTTGGAGTAGATTGATTTTTTAATACCTTTTATAATTAAAAAGATAACACATAATGGATAGTAGATCACCATCTTTTATTGTATTGTAATCGTTATTTGTAGATAATGCCGTAGTTCTGTCAGACAACGTACTTTAAAACAAAGTGCACAGTAAATCTTGCATAAAGTTGTTGATGCGCTGATTATTTTTGGAACCTATGTTGGAAAATCATTTAGCCTAGTGGGAAAATCCAATTCTCTAAATTGAAATTGGATTTTTTTGATTACTTGTTGTTGAAATGTAGTTTTGTGTAGAGAGTTTCGAAAGTTTCTTATTAAATAGAGATATTACAAAAAGTTTTTCATAAAAATATTACAAATATTAAATTAATTAATATAATACCAAATTAAAATCTATATTAATATCTTAAAAATGATCTTCTAATGTGATACTTATACTGTTTATTATTTTATGTACAGATATTTTTTATTATTTTTCTTAAATATCTTATAACATTTCAATCTATGATCATTACAAATTTTGTAATTATGTTATAATCATGTACATCAAATGTTTTGCTAAAATTTGCTTTAATCATTTAGAAACTGTGAATAAACCATTACAAAATTAATCAACTTTTTCATATAAAGAACATCTAGAAATATATTGACGAGTTTCCTCAATTATTTCCAGGGTTAACAATAATACTCAACAAGAAATTTATTATACAACATAGTAATATTTTATTTCTACATATTCATTCATTCATACAATTTTTATAATTATATAACTTCACCTATGAGTAATTAATATACTATGCTGCAGATGTGGCAATCCAGTTATCATACTGATATAATCTCTATACAAAATTGAATTGTCTTGAATAAGTACAAACATTTCTCTATTATTTTAGCAAAAATCCATTAAGGCAAACAATCTGTAGACAATCAATCCAACTTTATTAACCCACGTGAAAAAAAGGGTTAAAAAAAACCCACGGTTTCGCATTACTTCATTCGACGACCCAATTAATAACCGTGTTCTTTTGCATTGTTTATTACATTTCGATTCTGTGTAGATAGCGAGTGATAAAAAGAAAGATCTGTTCACTTACAGTTGAAGAAATACGTTTTGTTCCCTAAATCCTTGTACCCTTTTTGCGAATACAATGTTCGAACATTTGTGTAAAGTTAACAAGAGAGCAAACAAAAAGTAAAAAAAAAGAAAAATGATCCTGAACGCCATCGAAGTGGAAAAAACTACTAGTGGAAGAAAAAAAAAAAAAAAAATTGCAATTCCGATGAAAGTTCAGTAGCCGACTTGTTCAATAAAAACATAGCGTCGGTTGACAAGATTTCAAACAATTCAGATGGTTGCCACTCAACAAAATGATTTTTTTTCTTCGCCAATTCTTTTTCGCCAAATGAAATGATGAAATTTTTAAATGGAATCTAGGGTTAGAATATGTTAAACAAATGAATGCAATTAACTGAACGAAAATATTTAATGTGAATTTAATGAAAAAAATTATTGTGAATTTAATGAAAATTTAAATGGGAATTCCATATTATTTTATTATATTATTATAGAATAATACATTATTTAAAGATATGTTAATACGCTAAAGATTTCGAACAATTCAGAAGGATTCAATTCATCATTCAAAATGATTTCGTTTTTAAATGGAATTATTTTTCGCCAAAATGAATTGATGAAATTTTTTAAATGGAATCTAGGGTTAGAATATGTTAAACAAATGAATGCAATTAACTACAAGATTTGAACGAAAAAATTTAATGTGAATTTAATGAAAAAAAAAAATTATTGTGAATTTAATGAAAATTTAAATGGGAATTCCATATTATTTTATTGTATTATTATAGAATAATACATTATTTAAAGATATGTTAATACGCTAAAAGATTTCGAACAATTCAGAAGGATTCAATTCATCATTCAAAATGATTTCGTCGCCAATTATTTTTCGCCAAATGAATTGATAAAATTTTAAAGTGGAATTAGGATTAAAATATGTTAAACTCCATAATATTTTATTATATTATTATCGAGCAATGCATTATTTAAAAATATATTGATATGCTACTAAATTTCATACAATTTAGAAGGTTGCTGTTTAACAAAATGATTTCTTCGCCAAATGAAATAAAACAATTTTTAAATGGAATTTAAAGGTTAAAATATGTCAAACAAATGAAATGCAATTAACTGAACGATAAAACAATAAAAAGAAGCTTTTAAATATGAATTCGATAAAGTTTTATTATATTATGATCGATTAATGCATTATTTAAATTATATAATATTTATTGTTAATATGCTACTGGATTCAACCAATTTAGAAGATTTCCACTCAATAAAATGATTTCTTCGCCAAATGAAATAAATGATAAAATTTTTAAACGGAATTTACGGATAAAATATGCTAAAAAATGAAATGCAAACTATAAAATGAAGATTTTTTAATACGAATTCAATAATATTTTATTATATTACTATCGAATAATGTAATATTTAAAAAATATGTTAATATGCTACTAGATTTTAAATAATTTAGAAATTTAACCATTTTTTGCAATGTTTAACAATTTTTTTGCGGTTTAAAAAAACAAGTTCTTCGCTAATTATTTTTCGCCAAATGAAATGATTAAATCGTTTGAATTAGGGCTAAAACATGTTTAAAAATATGCAATTAACTGAACGAAAAAAACAATAAAATACAAATTTTTAATGTGAATTCGATAATATTTTATGAGATTATTAAGATGAACAGCGAATAATGCATTATTCAAAAATATTTTAATATGCTATTTGATTTCAAACAATTTAGACGGCTGCTAGTGAACAAAATGAAAATGAAAATTTTTAATGTGAATTCGATAATATTTTATTATATTATTATAGAATAATACATTATTTAAAAATATTTTAATATGCTACTAGATTACAAACAATTTCGAAGATTCCTGTTTAGTAATCGCCAACTTCGCCAATTCTTTTTTCCCCAAACGAAATTTCAATAATAAAATCGTTTTGATGATATTAGTGTTATCGTTTGGAATTAGCCAAGAGAACACTGATTTCGAGTAACTAAAAATATATTAAACAAATAAAAATATAATTAATTGAGTTGTGATACATTTTTTTAATGTGCATAGATAATGTTTTATTATAATATTATCGAATGACTGATTACTTAAAATCATGTTAATATGCTACCTTACGTCTGTCAATAAATCTTAGGTCATTCAATAATATCATTTTTATACAATTAATAAATAATGTATTGAGCTTAATACGTCTTCTTGCAAACAGGCAGAATTAATGAAGCATATAGCAATGTTTTTAAATAATAAGATGCACGATTAATTTGTGAATATTTCCAAAATAATCAATTTTTTTTTTTAATGTGATTTTGACAGAAGAATATTTTATTTATGTGTGTTAAGATCTTTATTTCTTATACATTTTTTTTTATTAGTGAATGATAAAATTTAATAAGCGACTACTGATTTTAAGCAAAGCTTTCATTATGAAATACTTTTTAAAAATGTTGATTTTAAAAGGCAAAAAAAATTTATTTTAATTACATATTAAACTACTAATGAAAAAGTACTTTTGAATATTTTAAAACAGAAACATTTAAAAGTTATAGATCAAATATGTTTTATATATTTATTTGACAGTTATTTTTTTTTGTTCTAATGCAGCTGGCAAACACTTAAACAGCTTGGTCTTGGATGCCATAAGGCAAGCGCTGCACAGACATTACTCACTTTGAGTTACCCAGGGGCGTGTGTAACTTGAAGATAAGCCAGGGACGCGGAGTAACAATGCCCCCGCAACGCTCTACGATCCTATTAGGACCGGGACCGGTTTAAAAGTGGGTTCCGAACCACTACAAACATCCATGGCACCGCCGGGATTCGAACCCGAAGCCTGTGGTACCGAGCGCCAGAGCGCCAGCCACTCGGCCATTCAGGCCCTATTTGACAGTTATATGATTAGGAAATTATGGATCTGTTTTTAACACACTTATATCTAGATATAAAAACTGTAAAAAAACAATCAGCTGGTTGATTTTGATATTTAATGGAATATGAACAAAAAAAAAAATTGTTTAATTTATATTGAATAAAAAAAGGGTTCATATTTATATTTAGAAAACATTATTTAAATTTTAAAAAATAAGTTTGACATGTATTCCTCATAAATACTATACTGTATAGTATGTAGTCATGAATGCATATTATACTGCAGCTGTTTGTTAATTTATATTGCAATTAAAAATTTAATGAATTATAATTTAATGTATATTTTGATTATTCTACCTTCAATAATACTTGATAATTAAAAGATTATGAAAACCTAATTTTTAAATTACCAATTCAAATAATTTATCTTGTCTTTTTTCCATAAAAAAGATAAATAGTAAATAGTTCTGTAAGGTATACATTTGAATATTAAAATGAATCGTTCATATTCGAACAATATTCATTCTAATTAATAACAAGTGGCAAGTTGTTAGAACGAATTATTCTTTCATTTACCAATACTGGAAAATTTCGACCGAATTTGATAGGTACAGCAAGATATATTTTCATTTACCAATCTGTCCAACTTAAAACAAATAAGTCTTTCAACAAATCAAGCTCCTAATTGAACTGATTAACTTTGAAAGGAATTTTGAATAATTAGGAGTGCACAAATTTACAGGTAATTTATAGCAGTAGCGTGAACCTAGTAAATAGCCGATTACTTGCTACTTAATGGATATAGTGGAAATTCGTTCATTTACCAATAAACGAATAATAAAATTCGTTCTAAATAACTACAAGTGGCAAGTGGTTAGACGAATTATTCGTTCATTTTCCAATATGGAATATTTTGAACGAATTTGATAGGTTCAGTACGGTATATGTTCATTTACCAGTTAAAACAAATAAATCTTTCAACAAATCAAGCTCTCGATTGAACTGATTAGCTTTGAATTGAATTTCAAATAATTAGAAGTGCACAAATTTACAGGTAATTTATAACAACAAGCGGCAAGTTGTTAGAACGATTCGTGTAACCAATATTCAAATTATTCGTTTATTTACCAATATGGAATATTTCGAACGAATTTGTTTGGTTCAGTAAGGCATATGTTTATTTACCAATCAGTCCAATCTAAAACAAATAAATCTTTCAACAAATCAAGCTCTCGATTGAACTGATTAGCTTTGAATTGA
This sequence comes from Caerostris extrusa, assembly GCA_021605095.1. Classification (NCBI taxonomy): domain Eukaryota; kingdom Metazoa; phylum Arthropoda; class Arachnida; order Araneae; family Araneidae; genus Caerostris; species Caerostris extrusa. Next base: position 63,068 of record BPLR01019312.1, read on the forward strand.
ATTTCAAATAATTAGAAGTGCACAAATTTACAGGTAATTTATAACAACAAGCGGCAAGTTGTTAGAACGATTCGTGTAACCAATATTCAAATTATTCGTTTATTTACCAATATGGAATATTTCGAACGAATTTGTTTGGTTCAGTAAGGCATATGTTTATTTACCAATCAGTCCAATCTAAAACAAATAAATCTTTCAACAAATCAAGCTCTCGATTGAACTGATTAGCTAGCTTTGAATTGAATTTCAAATAATTAGAAGTGCACAAATTTACAGGTAATTTATAACAACAAGTGGCAAGTTGTTAGAACGATTCGTGTAACCAATATTCAAATTATTCGTTTATTTACCAATATGGAATATTTCGAACGAATTTGTTTGGTTCAGTAAGGCATATGTTTATTTACCAATCTGTGCAACTTAAATCAAATAAATCTTTCAAGAAATAAAGTTCTGGATTGAATTGATTGACTTTTAAAGGAATTTCAAATGATTAGAAGTGCACAAATTTACACGTAAATTACAACAACAAGTGGTAAGTTGTTAGAACGATTCGTTTAACCAATATTCGAATTATTCGTTTATTTACCAATAGTGGAATATTTCGAATAAATTTGATTGGTAAATAAACATATACTTTACTGAACCTATCTGTCCAACTTAAGTCAAATAAATCTTTGAAGAAATCCTGCTCTTGATGGGATTTATTGACTTTTAAAGGAATTTCAAATTATTAGATGTGCACAAATTTATACATAATTTATAACAACAAGTGACATATTGTTAGAAAAAATTATTCGTTCATTTACCAATTGATTCGTTCAATTACCAGGTTGATTACAATAGTGGAATATTTAGAACGAATTTAATAGTTTCAGTAAAATTGAACATATATCTGTCCAACTTAAAACAAATAAATCTTTCAAGAAATCAAGCTATCGATTGAACTGATTAACTTTAAATTGAATTTCAAATGATTAGAAGTGCGCAAGTTCACAGGTAATTTATAACAGCAGCGTGAACCTAGTTAAATAGTCGAATCCAAAGTTTAAACTGATGCACCACACGTTGAGGTTCATTACGAACCATGAGTTCACGATGAATCTAACCAACTGGAACGTTGGTTCATTTTCTTCATTTTAGCTTCATTAAACGACGCGAGACGAACGCTACCGATTCGCACCAACAAACAAATCCGGCGTGAAAATTCATTAAGCCTTCCCACCCCCACCCCCTCCATCCTTACCTGGAACCCGCTGAAAATCTCGCTGACCCTACACCGAAAGGTTGATTACATTTTACCTTTCGACTTTTCCCAGAAAATACTCTCACATAATAACCTCTTCCATATACTACATGCATCCACCCACCACCCATCGCTCCGCAGGCAGGATTCCTTCGCAGGATAATTTTCCCAAATTAGGGAGAAGAGGTCTATCCGGAAAAGTCCGGGCGAAAATCCGGAATCGGTCAATACTATTCCACTCCTTTTGCGACTCATTGTGCGACTTATTCATTATGCACAGTTCGTTATTAACTTTGTCCTCCTTCCTTACTCTCCTGAAGAGCCAGAAGGAGAAATTCCCGGAAAACTGGAAAACTCATTTCGGTCACCCCCATTCATCGATTGAATCGGGAGCAGAACGACAGGGTAATCGTTTTCCAGGCAAACTAAAAGTCCCGGCACATAATTTATACCGAGTTCGAATCTATTACCGATCTAAAATTCCGTGGCACATAAGGCCACCACCAGGCTGTGGAGACAATGAGAATTGATAGCAGATTATTCTGGTGGATAGTATTGCATATTAAGTAGCTGATTCTCTCTGTATCTGCTTTATATTAACACGCCTTTGTCGTTAATATTCCTCAGCCATGAAATTTCTAACCTTTTCTGATTCCGGATAACCCCAGAGGTGAATTGGACAGATTGAAGTTATATATATTATGAATTTTCAAGCGGGAGTGTCTGATTGTTATTTTATGGATGGTTACATTGTAGGTGCTTTTGATGTGAGTGGTGATTCTGACAGACAGCTATGATATTATAAATTTTAATATCTTTCATAAACATGCATGAAAGCTTATAATAAATTTTGTCATATATTAATATCTCTATTGATTTCTGATTGCCTTAGAGGGGAAAATAATGATTGATTATTTAATTAATTATTGTTTTTGCAGAATCTGAAATGTGAGTGCATCTACAAAAGGCAGAAATCATGAGCATTATGATGGAAAAACATATACAGCAAACCACCGAAAGACTCACTTGCATCGAACAGGTAAGCTCAAATATTATTTCTGGATCCTAATCTCTTAAGCCATAGATGGTTATAGGTCGTAGGTCCCGGTCTAATATGACCGGCAGCGTAGTAGAACGTCGGGCATAGGACTGAAGACCCTATCCCGTTAAAAAGAAACATCTCCTGTCTCAAACTCTGCCAGAAGACCTTGCCCCACCATGGGGCTGCTGCTAATGAAAAAGAAGAATCTAAGATAGCTTGCAGAAGATTTAAAAGTTTGAATCCACTGTGGGTAACTTTTTCAGTAATAGCCTTCAGACACTGGGAGACTCAATAGTGATTTGAACAGCGTATTTAAGCCCCACCTATAGACGACATTCAGGCTACATAGTACGTATTTTCTCCCGTATAATATACCAATGCAAATCAGATACTTTCAAATGTCCTCCCAAAAATTCAAAGGATTTTGATTCCTTTTGATTTATTTAGTTTAAAAGTTTGAGGAAATTTTAATACTTAAAATGTAATTTTTTACCCTACTAGATGGTACAGCATTATAGGTATACAGTATTAGGAGGCGAAAAAAAATTAAAATTTTATAGAATAGTCAAGTACAATAGAATTATAAGTTCTTGCGAAAAATTATTATACGAGGGCAACAGCAGGATATTATTAAATTTTATTTCAGCATTATATCGGGTTTTTTGGGGGGCAGTTACCAACATTTTGCTTTAACTTTGTCTACTGTGTATATAGTAGTTCAAAAATTGGGATAAAATTGACCCCTTTTCTTGTGTTAAATTCAAAAACAAATACTTACTCAGAAGATTTAAGTGTAGCTCTTAAATTACATACTGGTGGCAAAACTCTTTTATAATATATCATATTATCTGCAGGAAATAGTTTTAACGTAACGTAAAACTATTTCCAGCAGATATTTTTTTTTTTTTTTTCAGTTTTATTTTTTTGAATGAATATTTAGTTTTCATATTTAAAATGATAGAAATGCACTTTGACTTGAGGTCATTAGATGTAGAATCGAGCTATTTGATCGAACACCTCGAAGAATGTAGGTGAACGCATTTTCCCCCTCCCCTTTCCTTAGAGCGGTCTGATGGCCAATTGGCTAGCGCTCTGGTCTTTGGTACCACAGGCTTCAGCTTCGAACCTGATGGTGGAATGGATGTTTTTTAGCGGTTCGTAATCTAAAAGTGTACAAAAATGAAATAGAGCGGCAAACTAAACCAAACCCCTTTCCTTCCATATTCCAGTCTACGGATTTTTCGTCCCTAATCTTGATGCAAATACGTAAAGTTCTATTCACAACGTTTGACGAGTTTAAATTGAGCATGCCGTTGTACTCAAACGTTCCGGCCCATGATAGAAGTCTTAAACCTTAAACCTTTACTTCTACATAGATCTTTTTTACTTACTAAATTTACCAAACATTCCGCCCCATGATGGAAGTCTTAAACCTTTATTTCTACATAGATCTTTTACTTACTAAATTTACCAAACATTCCGCCCCATGATGGAAGTCTTAAACCTTTATTTCACATAGATCTTTTTACTTACTAAATTTACCAAACATTCCGCCCCATGATGGAAGTCTTAAACCTTAATTTCTACATAGATCTTTTTACTTACTAAATTTACCAAACATTCCGCCCCATGATGGAAGTCTTAAACCTTTATTTCTACATAGATCTTTTTTACTTACTAAATTTTACAAACATTCCGCCCCATGATGGAAGCTCTTAAACCTTTATTTCTACATAGATCTTTTTACTTACTAAATTTACCAAAACGAAAAATGCTTTATTTTCTGTAAGCGGACAACATTGATCATATCTTCTAATATCTTAAATAAAAAAAAAATTGTGTTGTTCATCAACATAAAAGTAGGTACTAGCAGATTACACATTTGCTACATTTGATGTAGCACCACCTGAAAAACAACCCCATCTCTTTTTCAAAATCTTCCTCCTGACATCATCATCGAAAACGTTTATCACCCACTAAGAACATCTCTGTCAACTTTAGAACTGCGAAACAAAAGAACTCCTCACACACACTGAGAGCTCTTTCACACTGACTCATTGTGTACTAAATAAAATTAAAATAAAAGATAAAAAAAAAAAAAAAAAAAAACAGCACCCCTATCCACTACGATTGTTGTTCACTATGGCGAAAAGTAATCTTTTACAAAAGCATAATCTAATAAATCTCTCCACTACGGTACGGTATATTTTGATTGCTTGTCAGACTTATCTGGTGATTCAAAAAAATAGCGTATAACACAGCAGCGTTAAAAATGTATCCCCTAAGAGCACCACTCTACACCGTCGTGATGTACCCACCTCACATGAGTGAATTGTGGTGGGATTGCACTTCAGTGTTGAGGACCTGTTACTTGTGTGCGTGGTTTTTCCTGCACGGCTCCCTCTAACCAGCCGCAACTGGTGTGGAAATAAAAGAGCGTCCTGACGACTATCAATCTTTATAATGTTGCCTGTGTTGTCATGGCAACTGTTCCAGCCAACCAGTGGCAGAAAGTGCCGTTCTCTTTGGGCAAATGACATCCGTATAGTACTACACGCACAATGCTTCTGGCTTTGGCAAGATTAAACAATTCCATTTTGGCTGTTCGGGAATCATCTTGGCCCTATAGTAAATTGTTAGTTTATAGGGCTATTTTATCACGAGCTTGTATAGACTAGAGTAGCAGCTTGGTTGCTCCAGTTTTTACATAGTGAAGAAGTTGCTACTTAATCAACTATGCAATGCTTTATAAATTTTTGCTCTCTTTTCAAATTTTTCTCAGTGTATAAAAGGTTTAACATGTATTCATTTTTCAATCATGGACAACTAGTTGCAATTTATCAAACATATTTGAAAAACATTGAAAATTTACACATATTAATCCCAGAAAAAAGGAAAAGTAAAAGAAGCAGCAACATACAAAACATCATTCATCAATTTTTGCAATGTTTTGCAAATTCGTAGGGGGAAAACAAAAGATGTAAAGAACCAATAAAAAAAAAACAATTAATATAAAAAAAAAAATTTTTAAGTCAATTCCTATTTTTATCACTCTATTGCAGAAAGTCCTTTCTAAATAAAGTTGAAATTTTCCTCTTACATCTGGCGCCATCTATTGGAATCTGCAACTTAAATCTAAAAAAAACTAGCATTAATGAATTCAATTTAATTAATGAATTAATATTTAAAAAGACTGTACATCGTCATCCATACAAGTTTCAAAAAATGTATTTGTACTTGAGCGGATGAGTAAAAAGTATTTTATTAACCACTGAAAATTTGAACAAGACATATATAGCGAGAGTGTGAACTAATAGTAGGAAATGAAATAACTTTAATCAATTTTGCAATGTACCATGTCATCTTAATTGTTGCATACGACTGTAACATTTTTAATAGCATTAAATAAGAAGCCTAAATTTTTGTAGTAAATATATCAAACAACTATCTGAACAAGACACATCAAATATACTTAATTATTGATACCAAAGAAAAATGCAAAGTACTGAAAACCGAATTTGGCATAAATTCTGTTTTTCTTTTGAGCATTCAATGCTGAATATCATACATATTTATGATATATATTTTAATTATTGCATACTAATGTAGCACATTTAATAGCATAAGAAGCCTAAATTTTTGTAGCAAACATATCAAACAATTATCTGAAAAAGACATGTCAAATGTGCTTAATTATGAAACCAAAGGAAATACAAGGCACTGAGAATTGAATGTGTCATAAAAGGTGTTTGCAAAGTTACCCATCCTTTAAATGTACAATACATCTCTTATTTATTTTGTGCAAATCTAATATTTTTAATAGCGTTAAATTAAGAAACCAATTTTATTGTCAAAGTGCTTAAGAACATTGAATTAATAAAGATGTTTCAAGTATATTCAATTAGTGAAAACCAAAGAAAATCCAAAGCACTGAGAACTGAATCTGTCATCAATTTGTTTGCTTTGAGCCTTCAATGTTGCCTATTCTACATTACCATGTCTATCTTAATTCTTGTATACAATCGTAACATTAGCTAAAAAGCCTCAATTTTTGTAGCAGACATATCAAACAACAACGCACATCAAATGTACCTAATTAGTAAAACCAAACTGAAATACAAAGCCCCCAGAACTGAATGTGTCATAAAATGTGTTTGCAAAGTTAACCTTGCTTTAAATGTACAATACATCCTTAAATTATTTTGTGCAAAATCTAATATTTTTAAGAGCGTTAAATTAAGAAACCAATTTATTATTAAAGTGCGTAAGAACACTGAATTAAAAAGCTGTTTCAAGTATATTTAATTAGTGAAACCAAATAAAAAAATGCAAAAAGCACTGAGAACTAAATTTGTCATCAATTTGTTTGCTTTGATTTGTTTGCCTATCCTACATGTGTGTACCATCTCTATCTTAATTATTGTATACAATCGTAGCATTAGCTAAAAAAGCATAAATTTTTGTAGCAGACATATCAAACAACAAGACACATCAAATATACATAATTAGTGAAACCAAAGAAAAATACAAAGCTCCAAGAACTGAATGTGTCATAAAAGATGTTTATAAAGCTACCCATCCTTTAAATGTACAATTAATGTTTTGTGCAAAAATCTAATATTTTTAATAGCGTTAAATTAAGAAACCAATTTCATTATCAAAGTTCGTAAGAACGTTGAATTAAGAAAAAGCTGGTTTTCAAGTATATTCAATTAGTGAAACAAAGAAAAATGCAAAGCACCGAGAACTGAACACTGAAAGGGAAGGCATTTTGAGGCACTTTAGAGCAAGAGGTTCTTAAAGATAGGGTACAGGTTAAATGTTTAATCGATTCCTGAATGCGTAAATGCTGAGTTAAAAAGGGAAGCTGAAGCTGTGGGGTAATTAGGAAAAGGAAATGCGTCAGTTCCCGCTGCTGTGTGCCACAAGTGACTTCCAAAACAATTTTGCCCTTCGCAATTATGAAGTACATGTTTTCATTGGGATTGATCTGAATAGCAATTTGAAGTCTATTGCTTTTTGTGTGATTTTCACGTCTCGGTTTATGATATCCTTTCTAACTGTTAATTGCATTTTTATTAAACATTTTTTTACTCTAACTATTTTTTGAGCTGCCCGATGGCCAGTTGGCTAACGCTCTTTGTTGGTACCCACAGGCTTCAGGTTCGAATTCTGCATTCAATGCTGTCTATCCTACACATGTATGTCATATATATTTCCCTTATTGTGTAGGAATGTAGCATTTTTAATAACATTAGTTAAGAAGCCTCAATTTTTGTAGCAGACATATCAAACAACTATCTGAACAATACACATCAAATGTACTTAATTAGTGAAACCAAAGAAAAAAATACAAAGCACTGAGAACTGAATGTGTCATTAAAAAATTGTTTGCCTTGAGTTAACAATTTTGCCTATCCTACAAAAATTACCATATATATTTATTATTGCATACCAACGTAGCATATTTAATAACATAAGAAGCTTCAATTTTTGTAGCAGACATATCAAGCAATTATCTGAAAAAGACATGTCGAATATACTTTAATTAGTGAAATCAAAGAAAACTACAAAACAACAAGAACTGAATGTGTCATAAACGATATTTGCAAAGTTACCCATCCTTTAAATGTACAATACATCTCTTAATTATTTTTGTGCAAAATCTAATATTTTAATAGCGTTAAATTAAGAAACCGATTTTATAATCAAAGTGCGTAAAAACATTGAATTAAGAAAGTTGTTTCAAGTATATTCAATTAATGAAACCAAAGAAAAATGCAAAGCACCGAGAACTGAATAAAAAATGTGTTTGATTGCAGCAATCAATGTTGCATGTTCTACATGTTTGCCATATGGATCTTAATTATTACATACGAATGTAGCATTTTTTTTAATAATATTAGTTAAAAAGCCTCAATTTTTGTAGAATTTTTTTCAAGCAACAAAACGCATCAAATATACTTAATTAGTAAAACCAAAGAAAAGTACAAAGCCCCGTGAACTGAATGTGTCATAATAGGTGTTTGCTTTCAGCATTCAATGTTGCCTATCCTACATGTGTACCATAAGTATTGCATAAGAAGGTAGCATTTTTAATAATATAAGAAATCTCAATTTTGTAGCAGACATAACAAACAACTACTTGAACGAAACACATAAAATATACTTAATTTGAGAAACCAAAGAAAAATACAAAGCACTGAGAACTGAATTTGCCATAAAAGAAATTTTATTTTGAACCTTCGATGTAGCCTACCCTATATGTTTACCATAAATATTGCATATAGAATGTAGCATTTTTAATAACATAAGAAGCCTCAATTTTTGTAGCAGACATATCAAACAACAAGACTCCTCAAATATACTTAATTAGTGAAACCAAAGGAAAATACAAAGCCCCGAGAACTGAATGTGTCATAAAAGGTGTTTGCAAAGTTACTCATCCTTTATATGTACAATACATCTCTTAATTATTTTGTGCAAAAATCGAATATTTTTTAAAAGCGTAAAATTAAGAAACCAATTTTATTATCAAAGTGCGTAAGAACATTGAATTAAGAAAGCTGTTTTCGAGTACATTCAATTAGTGAAACCAAAGAAAAATGCAAAGCACCGAGAACTGAACACTGAAAGGGAAGGTATTTTGAGGCACTTTAGAGCAAGAGGTTCTTAAAGATAGGGTGCAGGTTAAATGCTTAATCGATTCCCTGAATGCGTAAATGCTGAGCTAAAAGGGAAGCCAAAGCTGTTGGGTAATTAGGAAAGGAAATGCGTCACTTCCCGCTGCTGTGTGCCACAAGTGACTTCCAAACCAATTTTGCCCTTCGCAATTATGAAGTACACATTTTCTTTTGGGATTGATTTGAATAGCAATTTGAAGTCTATTGCTTTTTATAAGATTTTTCACGTATTGGTTTTATGAAGAGATATCCTCCTAACTGTTAATTGCAATTTTTATTAATCATTTTTTACTTTAACTATTTTTTTGAGTGGCTTGATGGCCAGTTGGCTAACGCTCTCGTTGACCACAAGCGGCAGATTCGAATACTGGCGCGGACATGGGCGTTTATTAGTGGTCCGGAATCCATGTTAAACTGTAAGTCCTGGTCTAATTAACTTAAAGTGTGCTAAATAACCGTACAGCGACAAACCAAACCATAACTATTTTTGAACGGCCTGATAGCCGATTGGCTAGCGTTCTAGCAGTTGGTACCACAGGTTCAGGTTCGAATCCTTGGCTGGCATGGATAGTTAGGGATTCGAATCTACATTAAACTGCAGGTCTTGATCTATTTAGCTTTAAAGTGTGCACAAAATAAATCGTAGAGCGACAAACCAAACTTTAACTATTATTTGATGCTCTACACAATGTTAATATCTTATGTTTCTGTCTAGGCACGCTTACGTTTTTGAAATTTTTATAATGGAAACACCACTCAGCATTTTTCTCGGGGACATCGCAGTTTTTAACCACTATACTCAACATAGACTCATATGGCTAATAAGATTAAACAAAAATTACAGAATCTATATCAATAAAATAAGTAAAATTAAAAATTAAATAAGATTTATATTAAATATGAAAATTTCTATATTCAAGTGAAAGATTTTAAGGTTTATTCTGGGGTGTTAGGGGAAACGGATTGTTGGAGAAGACGGTACGACGCAGAAATTTATAAATTCTATAAAGAACCAGATATTATAAAAATTTATTAAGATCGATAGATTAAACTGGCTGCTCATATGCTTAGAATGAATGATTTAAACCCTGTAAAAAGGTTCGTTTTTGGCAAGGCCACTGACAAAGAGGAAGAGGACGACCCAAGTTGCGATGGACAGAAGCAGTTGAAAAAGGTTTTGCTGTACTAAAAGTTAAGAATTGAGGACTTGCCCCCAGAGGAATGCATGGAAAGGCAATGCATCTTCAGGGGAAAGTTTTGGCCCATCCTGGCTATCGTGCTATTGATGATGATGATGAAAATCTTTTAATATTCTTAGTAATTTTTTAATAACTTAATAAAATTAGCTGTACTATTATTTTTTTAAATTACTGTCAAACCATGGGCTTTAATCATCCCATATATTGTTAATAAATATTAAATAAAATTACGACAATGCAGTTCCTTGAACCCGATGTAGAAACTTTCCAGCTGGGAGATTTAACATGCCCATACCTTGATAAACATGGGAACATTCGATGGTGATTATTAGGTTTTTCTATCTCTATCCTTTAAATACCAAGCCACTTGTAATAAGTTAATTTTATGAAAATACTCATCTATGGTGATCATTATTAAATGGTAAAAAAAATTCTGATCATAAACATTCATTTCTGTCACAATGAATTATTTCTGAGTATATTTGTTTAATTATTTCATAAATATAATACTTAATATTTTTCAATATTTGATTAAAAATATTAATTATTATTATAATTATGTTACTTAATGGCAAAGAATTTCTGATCATGAGCATTAATCTCTGTCACAATAAAATATTTCGAGTGTATATGTTTAATTATTTCATAAATATTAAATAATATTTCCAAAATATTATCAAATATTGAATAATATTATTTAATATTTTTCAATATTTGAAGACACACAAAAAAACACACAAAATGAAAAACACAAAAAAATAAAATAAACCTGCTTTAAATGATTCTGTTTGTTCATAATTAAAAATGAAAATATCAAACAATCCATCGTTTGGCTGTTTGATTACAAACAATTCGTTCAACAACAAAATCAGACGATATTTAAAATTAATTTCTCTTTCTAAATTAAAAGCAATCCTGACAGAAAAATAAATCATCGATATGAAGTAAAAACAAAAAAAAAAAAAAACTTAAAAGTGGTGAATCGTTCATTTGAATCAATCTCATTTATTAAGACCCAAACACAAAACGAAACCCGTACCCGTTCATCTCATTTTGTAAAGATGCTTTTCACGAACGGATCATTTCAGATGCGTGCATGAAATAGTTAACGCGAATCCGCGAAATTAACTCATAGCTCTACGAAATTGTATTTCGTTAAACTGTCCGATGAGCCATTATTAATAACTGAAATCGTATATTAATCCCTGACCGTAACGGCTTTTTGCTTATTTTTTAGATCGCGCTGGCATTGTTTAATTCCCCGGTTGCCATGGCGACGACCTGACTGATTGAGGAAGAAACAGCTTGTACGGATTAATATTCTTGATTGTGAGGTATTTATCAAGTGGTCATAAAGCTGTGTTCCGTGTTAAAACTACGGCTTTTTTAGTGGAGGTTTTCATGGGATTTTCTGAAAGTTTGTGCCGTGTTGAGCTGGGTTTTTATTAATGGGTTTCTGTGTTTTGTGTGAAAAGGATTATTTAGTTAGGTGTTTAGTAATGATTAAATTACTTTTTTTATATTTGTTTTTGTGTTTTTATTTATTTATTTATTATTTTTTCCTTTTAATTTCAGTTTATATAAAATTTAACAATTGATTAATATTTGGTTAAATTATTTTTAGATTTGTTTTTGTTTTTATTTATTTATTATTATTTTTTCCTTTTTTAATTTAAGTTTTTATAAAATTTAACGATTGATTAACATTTGATTAAATTACATTTTTAGATTTGTTTCTGTTGTTTTTATTTATTTAATTATTATTTTTTCCTTTTCCTCGTTAAAATGGGCTTTGAATATTTTTTTAAATAATTAAACATTTTACACAAAACGACAAATAAATAATTGTGTTGCCATGGTAACGTATTGACCCCCTTTCTAGATTCAGTACATGCAAATCATAACAATAGTAATACACTTCGTAAAATTGTTGTTGTTGTCGTACCCATCGTGGAAGGATGATGTGATGGGGCACCCACAGGTAGAAACATGACTTGGCTCCATGTCGCTGAAGAAGGAGGGCAGTGCCTTCCGAGGACTTTTAAGGGTAACTACTCCGCATTTGCTTATGTATGGAGCAAACTCGGAAAACACCTTCGAAGTAGTCCGACTAACGAGGCAAGATGCTGAACATCACAAACGCCATCGAGTCTCCCTCGTTTTTTTGAAACAGTGTCTACAACAAAGCTGCCCGCGGATTGAACCTCCGTCCTAATGCTCACCAGCGGCACATCACGTTGCCACTGAAAAACTCGAGTCAGGCATTAATTAAATTGCATGTAATATTAAATCAGTTAAAATTAACAAGATTCCAAAAAAATTTAAACGGATTAGAAAAGATTTTAACAATTAAATAACACAAAATAATAACAATTGATTTAAGCTTAGCAACAAAAAAAAATTTTTTTTTAATGATTCGTGATTTTTTCAAATATATATATTTATCATTATCGTCATAGAAAGATTTAAATAATAATTTATTATTTAATTAAATAATTATTTTTTAAATAAGAATTTATTTAAATAAATAATTATTTTAAGACATATGAAAATCATATTGCGTATGGTTTCACGGCCAAGAACTCATGAATTCATTTATTGATAATATGTTCTAATTAATCATTTCCTTGAAAAATGTTTAAATTAATCTATTTTGTGGCCATGTTGAAAGTGTCATATAACCCATGGACATGAAAGCATTAAACTTAATAACGTTTTGGAAATTCAGCTTTTGTAATTTTTTTCGATTTAATTTTTGTCCTATAACAATTAGTTTTTAATTTAAAAATTGAAGTTATTCTTACTTCTACTACTACTACATCACATCACACCACATCACAGTACCTAGAAGTTAGTTGCCAGGTTAATTATACAGTTTGGGAATGATGTTGGTGGGAAGTCTGATTGGGTTCTATGACACCCTTACAGTCATATGACATCTGAGCTACTGCTTTTAAAAAGCATATTTCCAATCACTACAAACATCCATGGCACCAACCGGGACTCGACCCCGTAAACTGGGGCATCGAACTCAAGAGCGCTAGGCACCTCGACCATTCAGGACCCAAGTTATTTTTACAATCCTTCTACTTTATCATTATATTATAAAAAAAAAAAGTCCTAAAAATAAGTGACATAAAAATTATTAATATTTCTTGACCCTTATTCCTTATACAATCCTTTTCCTTTTCTAAATAGTTTTATTTGAAATACCTCTTCTTTTCTTATGAAAATGGCATACCATTCTTTCCATCAGAAATGATCATTTTCATCTTCATGATTCGTAATCGTATTTCTGCCATCTTCCTTTCGTGAAAAGCGACCTCAATAAGTTATCGCCAGCCTAGAATCGTCCCGGGTTGACTATACGCCCCTCTTTTTTGGCTCCGTGCACACATGTGGAGAATCGGCCACCCTTAGCGAGATCAACAAAATATGTATCCTTGTTCTGTCTACAAGTAGGCAGCTAATTCTGGGATAATGGAAAGCTGCTTAATTACCATACCGTCTTCATTAAGCAATTGGGGATTTGCCTCTTTGCTTTGAATGGAGATCTTCTCTCGGGGCCCGTCTGCAGCGTGCAATTCTGATGTACTTTTAGGTCTGAATTGATTTGTTGTACTGCGGCATTTAACGATTTTCTTGTAATTATACTAATCTCGTATTTATTTAACTTCTATTTATATTTAATTTCGTTTGTTTGTCGTTTTTATTAGTAATAGAACAGAAAGTTTTGTTAAAAGTGTTTATTGATTGAATTAATTATTGTTCATGTGTAATTATTTCAAGATGCATGATTTACTTTTAAAAAGTTTTATTCAAATGATAATTGCATAAAATAACTAATCTTTAAGTTTAATATTTGTTTTCATTCATTAAAATAATTGGTTAGAAAAACTTTCGTTTAATAAATTTAATATATAGATATATCACCCGATGTAATTGCATTGATAAATTATATGATTAATTTAAGTATTGTAATAGATTAATTTTGTAAGTATTGTAATAGAATAATATTTAAATATAATTATTATGAAGATGAAAAAAATAAGTTATAAATTAAATTAAGATAATGCGTCAATAGATTGTATCTTTAATTATCTATTACTTAAAGAGAAAAATATTGACGATTATTTTAAACAATTTGAAACAAATTAAAATTAAATAAATATACAAACATTTAATTTTTTTTTTTTTAAGTGAAAGGTTAAAGTTCCCCTAATATATCTAATCTCCATAATGCTAAAATTATTTTTAATAAATTTAATTGATCTTTGAAATTTTGTTAGAAATGTTTTATTAATTTAACTTTATAATTTTCATTACTATAATTTTAATGTAATAAACGTGTTTTGTTGTACATATGCATATTTAGATTATGAGTTTTTGCTTTTGTTTATTTATCAATATTTGAAGTTTCGTTGTGAATTCATTATGGATTTTTAGTTTGAAGTTGTTACGTATGAAAATATCAATATTGTAAATTTGTTCGAGAATAATAATTCAAGAATCATACCGTTCAATAAAAAACAATGTTTCAAGAATAATATCATTCAATGAAAACAATATTTCAAGAATAATATCATTCCATAAGATCAATATTGAAAACTGTATTTTTTTTTTTTTTTTTTTACACTGAAGGGCTAAAAAAATATTTCCAATTATACCTAATATTCATAATGCTAAAAATTATTTTTTAATAAATTTAATTGATCGTTGAAATTAAATTACAGATGTTTTATTAATTTAACTGTATAATTTTCATTAATATAATTTTAATGTAATAAAACTGTTTTCTTTTACATGTACATACATTTTTATTTATGAGTTCTGCTTTTTGTTTATTTATCAATAATTGAAGTTTCGTTGTGAATTCATAATGACATTTAGCTTGAAGTTGTTGTGTATGAAATTATCTATACTGTAAATTTGTTTGAGAATAATATTTCAAGAATAATATGATTCGATAAAAACAATATTTAGAAGAATAATATGATTCGATTAAAACAATATTAGAAGAAGAATATGATTCGATAAAAGCAATATTTCAAGAATAATATGATTCGATAAAAAGAATATTTCAAGAATAATATTATTCGATGAAAACAATATTTCAAGAATGATATTTGATAAAAGCAATATTTCAAGAATAACATTATTCGACAAAAACAATATTTCAAGAATATTATTCGATGAAAAACAATATTTGAAAAATAATATCATCAGATAAAAACGATATTTCAAAAATAACATCATTCAATAAAAACAATATTTCAAGAATAATATGATTCGGTAAAAACAATATTTCATTAACGATATATATTTTTTTTTTTTTTTAATGCAGCTGGCAAATACTTATACAGTTATCTTTTATACCATAAGCATGGGGTGCACCGACATTATTCATAGCACTACCCAGGGGCTGCGTGTAGCTTGTAAAAGATAATCTACGGACGCGTAGTAACAATACTCTCGCAACGCTCTACGATCCTATTAGACCGGACCTACGATTTAAATTGGACAATATTTCAAGAATTATATCATTCGATGAAAGCAATATTTCAAGAATAATATCATTCGATGAAAACAATATTGCAAGAATAATATCATTCGATAAAAACAATATTTCAAAAATAATATCGTTTGATAAAACAATATTTCAAGAATAATATCATTCAATAAAAACAGTATTTCAAGAATTTTCTTTCGATAAAAAGCAATATTTCAAGAAAATATCAATCGATAAAAACAATATTTCAAGAATAATAAAAATTCGATGAAAACAATATTTCAAGAAAAATATCATTCGAAGAAAACCATATTTCAAGAATAATATCTTTCGATGAAAACCTTCTATTAACGAAACATGTTTCACAATATAAATGTATAAAAGGTAAATCATATTTTAAATAATTGTTGTAGTGTTAAAATTTGAAATGCAATTACAACTTAACAAAAAAATATGTGCACTTTTGGAGAAGCAGAACTTATCTGCTTTAAAGAATTTTGAGTAATTCAACAAAAACCGCCACCAGGTGGAAAAATTCCCACGATAACAATTTAAGATAGGACTCTTAAAAGTTTCCACAAAAGCTACCTCAAGTTCCCCCACCGTATTCTTCCACTGATCGTAAAATATTTTATTTGCCCATATCTATTTACCCCTCTGCATCAAAGAATGTTCCTGGCTCTGAATTACACTTGATAAAGATCTAGACCATTGAAAGAAAAACCCCACCGTAATATCTCTACTCATTGACTCCTTCGAGCCATTGAACCTCGCCAAATATTCAAAGCATTTCGAGTTTTAATGTTGTTCAGCATTACTCTGAAGCAACCCTTGTTTCTTCGCCAAATGGGCGATGCATCGCGGCATGTGGTGCCCAGAAATATGCCAATCGATATTAAGGGTATGAAGCTATGCTTAAAGATTTCTGATAGCATTACTTAGGGGAATTAAATTCACTAAATTCATTTTAAGTGGGAGAGAGTTGGTTTTTTGTTTAGTTTGATGATGATAATTGACATTTACAGTTTTTCTTTGGTTTCTTGTTCTTTTCAAGCTTTGGAAGTAATAAGATTTCTGTTTTTTGTTATTAAGGTTTAATGAATTTTAAATTAAAACATTCATATACAAGGATATTGAATGGTTTCTCGTTTATTGAATATAATTTATTTGTATTTAGTTGAGAGGATTTGAAGTTTATTAGTTATGAATATGATAAGGTTTTAGTATACATTATAACAATAATTATAATAAATAAGTAAATATGCAAAAAACATAAACAAAAATATATAAATAAGTTATAATAGGCAAAATTTGTATGACTTTTTTTTTGCAATGATAAAAATGGGATTTTATGGGAAAATGGAATTTTAGTATACACAATTTTATTTATTGTTTGTTTTATAACATGAATTAATTGTATTTATTGTTTATTTTATAACATGAATAATATTAATAAACAAGTAAATGTAGAATAAGTATATCAAAAACATATAAATAAATAATAATAGGTAAAATTTTGTATGTCTTTTTTGTATTTGTGATAAAAATGGGACGGGAAACTTAAAAAAAAGATTAATTATAAAATTATTAAATAAAGTACACAGTGATTTTCTTTAAAAAATTTTCAGGTTTAATTAATTTTAAAACTTTATTTAAAATAATAATAAAATAAACAACAAATAAAATTGTTAAAAAATTATTGAATTTAAAAGAAAATTGCAAAAGTGAAATAAAAAATACACTTGCTATACTTACTATAATTAAGAATAGATAATGAATCTTTCTTTTTGCGTAGTGACCAGTATACTTTTACATGAGTATTAAACTAAAGTAAATAATATAAGTATTAAAATAATATTATTTCATAAGTATTAAATTAGAAAATTAAAAAGATCGTACTAAAAAAATTAAAAATCAAAAAAAAAAATATTATTGCTTAAGTATAAATTTTTATATAAATATAAAATAAAAGTATAATTAAAACAGGATAAGCATTAAAAATAAAAAAAATTCCCTACAATTAAAAAACACATTATGGTTTTAAATATAGAAACTCCTGAATTCCTGATTAAGGAGACTCTACATATGCCGAACCGAAAGTTCCTCTATTTATAACAGGTATGAATGAGCGCAATAAATCCATAGGCCGGAAATTCCTTCAGGATCGGGAAGAGATCAAATCCTCAGGTGTCACACTTGGGTCCGTTTAAAATTGCTCCTGTAAGATGTATATGAGATACTGTAAATCTGAATAATGCTAATACTGATTAAAAACCTGCTACATATTTGTCGTCGTAATAGCATATGAACCCATATCAAAATGCCCGACAACTTAAAAACAATCATATTTGTTATTAAGAAATGTTTAGCATATTTATTTACTTAGTTTTCTTTCATTCAAATGAATATTTAAAGGTGTTTTTTTTTTTATGCATAATACTTTTCTAAGTATTTATTATACTTCACTAAGTATTATTGCTTGCTTATATTGAAATCAAAGTACATGAAATAGAGATTTATATTAAAAAAAAAAAGTTGCAGTGTTGTTTGTTGTGGTTGTTGCTGGATGGGGGTGGATTGAGACTTGTGACACAGGTTTTTGAGAACACACAACTTTATTTACACACCACAAGGAACATACACTTACAATTAACTACAGACAATATTTAACACATTTAAAGACACATAATTATAGATTCGTAGAAGGTTTTTCGCGAATAAGCCGAAAATAAAGATACTAAAGTATGTGCTGGATGCGCGAAGTATATTTCCTCTCCGGGTGAGAGTCTGTGGGCCAACTGTTACGCAGGGGTTGGGCTAAATATATTTCCTCTCGGGATGAGAGATTACAAACTAAACGTTTCTCAACAGAAGCGAAGGTTGCGCTGTACTTCCCCCGGTGAGAGTCTCGAGGCCTACTGGCAATTATTCCTAAACCTCATAGGGGCGCTATTGCAATGCGTAGGAGAACGCATGGTTACAAAGTTATTTTAGGGAAAAATAATTTTTCATTCTTTATTTATTTTTTTTTTTTCAAAATGTCTTTATTTTTTTAACAGTAAGAAATATACAATGCATAATAATTTGATAAAAACAACAGTACTGACATGAATTTTGTTGCATTTTTTTTATTAGGGCATTATGCTTAATTAAAAGATTTATATTTTGATTCTTTAGGTGACATTTATTTTAAATTTACTAGTAATTAATTAATTATTTTTCAATTAAAATTTAATTTTTAATAAATTAATCTTAAATTTTCAAATTACGTAAACCTTTCTTTATCAGAATATATTCAATTTCCAGTTTTTATTTTGTTTTAATGTTTAATTAAAATAAATTTTTGTATTATCTGGTAATATTGAATTTTTTTATTAAAAATTCTTACTCTTGAATTTAAGGAGCATGAAAAAATATTTTAACTATGAGATAAAAAATTCAATAATCATATATTACTTTTTCATTATTCATTGTTCAAAAATTTAAGATAAAAGTTTTATTCTTACTTTTCTATTATTAATTTTATTGAATAAAAAATTAACTACAGCATATTTTAAAAAGAATGTATTTATACAAAGCAAATCTCAAAAGAATTTCTCTTAAGAAAATATCGTTTCAACGATCTTTTTATCAAAGTTTTGCCTGAAGTTATTAGTAGCATTTTAAAAATGTTTCAAAGAATAAAGCTACTAATAATGAAAATGTTTTTACTTACTAATTTCACACTTTATAACCTTAAGATATGAATAAGATCCACCTCTTTAAGACAAAGACATTTTATTTCGTTGTTTTTAGCTTAAGTTTTAATAAGTTACCCTAGGGCTTTTTTTCTTTGTAGTCCAAGAGCTTAATTACTTTACAGAAGATAACCAGTTTATTGAAGATGATATCTAAAAATCTCATAGACATGTTAATTTTTTTTATTTTTGCTAATTTGTGACTAAAAAAAAAAAGATTGTTGCGTAATAAAAAAATAAGTTTCTAGATATTATTGATTTAAAAATCAAAACCGAAGATTCTTTGTTAAAATTTTAGCAGCTTAATATTGATTTTTTTTTTTTTTTTTTTTTTTGTGAGTTATACATATGAATTTCTGATTACAAAATATAGTATTTTTAATGAAAAATTTTGTTACGTTCAAAACATATATATATATATATATAAATCTTTATAAAACATGTTTTATAAAAGAATTGATTTATTTCTCTTTGCATTATGACTTAAAAGCATCTTTACGTCATAAGGCAAAAGAAATCAATCAATTTTTTTCATTTTTTAAAGTTATAATACAAAATCAATTCTCTTTAAAAAAATATAAATCTCATAGCCACGTTAATTTTTTTATTGTTACTAGTTTGAGTATAAAAAAAAAATGATAGTTGTGTAATAAATAAATAAGTTTTTAGATATTATTGATTTTAAAAATCACAAGAGATTTCTTTGGTAATATTTTAGTAGCTTAATATTGACTTTTTTTTTTGTAGAATATATATATGAAATTTTGCTTCAAAATATAGTATTTTTAAGGAAAAGTTTTATTGCATTCAAAACATGTAAAAATAATAAAAATATATAAATCTTTATAAAGCATGTTTTATAAAAGAATCGATTTATTTAGAAAAATAAATCATTTCTTTTTTATAGAAAAGTACAAATCTCATGGTCACGTTAATTTTTTTTATTGTTACTAACTTGAGACTAAAAAAAGGTAGTTGTGTAATAAGCAAATAAGTTTCTAGATATTATTGATATAAAAATCAAAACAGAAGTTTCTTTGTTAAAATTTTGGTAGCTTAACATTGATTTTTTGTAGAATATGTATATGAATTTTTGTTTAGAAAATATAGTATTTTTAAGAAAGCTTTTCTTACATACAAAACATGTAAAAAAATATAAAACTTTATAAAACATGTTTTACAACGAGAAATGATTTATTTCTCTTTGTAATACGATTTAAAAGTCTGTTAATAAACAGCATACTTTTAAGTCATGTTAATTTTTTTATTGATACTAATTTAAGACTGAAAAAAGATAGTTGTGTAATAAATAAATAAGTTTCTAGATATTATTGATATAAAAATCAAACCGAAGTTTCTTTGTTAAAATTTTAGTAGTTTAATATTGATTTTTTTGTAGGATATACGTATGAATTTTTTGCTTTACAAAATATAGTATTTCTAAGGAAAAGTTTTGTTACATTCAAAACATGCAAAAATAATAAAAATACATAAATCTTTATAAAACATGTTTTTATAAAGAAATAAATCAATTCTTTTTATAGAAAAATACAAATGTCATAGTCATAATAATTTTTTATTGTTGTTAATTTAAAACTAAAAAAGATAGTTGTGTAATAAGCAAATAAGTTTCTAGATATTATTGATATAAAAATCAAAACAGAAGATTATTTGTTAAATTTTATTAGATTAACATTGATTATTTTTGTAGAGCATATATGTATGAATTTTTTGAATGTATGAATTTTTGCTTGCAAAATATAGTATTTTAAGGAAAAGTTATGTTACTTTCAAAACACGTAAAAAAATATAAATATATAAATCTTTATATAACATGTTTTATGGAGAGAATTGATTTATTTCTCTTTGAATTATGACTTAAAAAGTACGTTAATAAACAATGTACTTTTAAGTCATAATACTAAAAGAAAAAAAATCAATTATCTTTATAAAAAAGTACAAAAGTAACACGCTTTTTTTTTTTTCTCTCTTTTCAATTCTAATTTTTATTTTTATTTTCATTTTATTTATTATTTAAAACAACTTAAAACTAAATTAATTAAATTGTTAAAATCAAATTAACACTAAAATTGTTTCATTTAGTTTTTGCATTTTCTCCGTTATATAAAATGTTTTATTAATCTAATATTTCTGACATTATTTCTTATACACAATGAATAGATTTTTAAATTTACATATTTAAATTAAAAAATTAAACGTATGACTTTTTATTAAATATGCATCGTCTCAAAAAAAAAATAATAATTAACTCTTTTTTAAAAATAATTGAACGGTTGTTTTTCTGGAAAAATTCTGTACCTATTACTATAATTCTGATTAATTCTTTTCATTAACTTTTTATTTCATATGCATTTTTTAGGTTGTATAAATATAATTAACATTATATAAAAAAAAATTGCTGTTTTAGTTTTTGTCGTCAATGAAAAGATATTTAAATTCGTTTTTTTATTTAAATGATTTTTTATTGAATAAAATTTTTATACCAAAAGAATTGCGGCAAAAGTATTTATCTAAACATTAAAAAACAAGTTTAAATATTTAAAAACATTATAATTTAAAAATTAATGTTTTGCTATAAATTGAAGTTTAATTCAATTAATATTAATTAATTCTTAATATAAAAAAAAAGAAAAAGTTCTGTTTTATAATTTAAAAAATTATAAATAATATTAGTTAAATTTCATACATTTAATTTTTAAATGTGTATATGTGAATTAAAAAATACATATATTGTATTAATTTTATAATTAAAAAAATTATGAATAAAGTCTTAAATTAATGATGTTTTTAATGTCAAAATAATTTTTAATTATTAGAGATCAAAATTTCAAACATCTAAGAATATTAATTTTTATATTAAAAATGTTTTGACAAACAAAAAAATAGCTAAGAATTTTACAATTAATTAATTTAATATAAACAAAAAGCTCTCAGTTTTCATAATTACTTTCGTAAAATATTTATAATTAAAAAAAATTATAAATTAATTTTAAAAATATTTAGTACTAATAAATTGTCTGTCATCTTTTCTCTATAAAGATTCATGTTTAAGTAATTAAAATAAAATTAATAAATCTATTGGAAATATTTTTAATAAGTTCTGTAAATCAAAATCCAACATTTATTAAAAATATTTTAATTAATTTTTAATAAAAATTAAAATAATAATAATAAAATAAAATTATAATAAAATAAATGTTTGTTCATTTTTTCTACTTCCTTATACAACATATCGTTCATCATGGGTGGAAAAGGTAGAAAACAGATGTTTTATATTACCTTGAAAATGCCCTCTGTTTGTTTCTCTGCTTTAACATACATTGAAGGTAAAAGTATTTTTACAGTATCTTTTTAACCAGGGGTGGCCAACCCAAATGATCTTGAGGTCCACTTTAAATGCATCTAACTCCGCTGGCCGCATATAGAATTATATATCTCCATATTAGATTTAGATCCACTGTAGACATTTTTTGGAGTGAAAAATTGAAACCTAAGGAGTTATTATTTTCATTGTTTACACTATTATTCTTAGATATAAACATAGGTACTATAATAATAATGATACTAAACGCACATTGTAAAGAAATACATAACACTAAACATGAAATATAAAAAATATATAAATATAAACGGAACTAAAAAAAATGAAATCATTAAAAAATATTTATTTTACTAGTGCGATATATGTTTCTCCACTCTTTCACTTAACTTTTGCAAATCGATCTCAATTTGATATTTGCACATCGTAATGGGTGTTGCGTAATGTTTGAGCGTGTTTTG